>JAQGAK010003264.1:0-15767 GCA_034696945.1 Lipothrix lubbocki
TATTTATTTGTGTATTTATTTGTGTATTTATTTGTGTATTTATTTGTGTATTTATTTGTGTATTTATTTGTGTATTTTTTGTATATTTATTTGTATATTTATTTGTATATTTATTTGTGTATTTTTTGTATATTTATTTGTGTATTTATTTGTATATTTATTTGTGTATTTTTTGTATATTTATTTGTGTATTTATTATTAAGCCCCTTACATGATTATCATCTTCAAAAGCGTTAATAACATGCGTAAAAATAAAGGGATGTGTAGAAACAATGTCCAGGCTCTCAATCTTCCCTGTCTTCTTATCAACCACAATGAATCGGTTTTTCTCCTCGGGGTGCCACTTGAGCAAGTCCTTGTAGCTATGTCCTTTCACAGTTGCAGACATGATTCCCAGAACTGTCATGTAATAGGGGTTCTCAATAAAAATGATGTAATTTTCAGTCATGCCGAAGCTATGAGCGAATGGGATAATTGCTGGAGATCGATTTGTCCAACTTGCCAGGATTACGGATTTCTTCATCGCTTCTTTCAGCTTGCCTTGGTTTTTATTACAGTTCGGGTTCGGAGTCCGAATAATGTTTGTTTTGCAACCTCCGGCCGTCATGGATGTTCCAATATTGTAGACATCTCCATTGGAATCCTTCTGGGTGTGACAGAGAACGTTTAGCATTCCTATTGTCTTCGTCGTGTCAAGTTTCTCGTCGATTAAGATTTCAAAGCTTGCGGGGTTTAATTGATGGGAGAAGCAGGTCTCTCCACAGGTCACTAAGCTTGAGCCGTATTCTGCCAAGCCGCTGCAATTGTCGGATTGCTCCAGGATGATCTATAAAGAATAAAAAAAGAAAATAATATTTTTTAAATATTACAAGAAATAAAATCAAATTACTAATAATGACATTAAATTAATTTATAAACTAATTAGGCATTATGAATACAAATTGAAATTGATATCTGTATTTACATAATTTGAGATTATTCTGGAGAAAATATTCTTGCGATCGTCAGGGAATGCACGGGTTCCAAATGTCATCACTAATGGCTTCCCTGTCTTCATCAACCCCTTGTAATAATCCGTCTTAAGAAAATCCTTTTCCATAGCAACTTTATTATCATCTATGGAAAATCTTGTGAGTACGCAGGGACCATCCAGCCAACTGTTGACAGTGAACCCGTTGAAATCCCATTTACCCGGACCGGTCGTCACAATCGAGCCTCGAAGCCATGAAGGGATACTACCTAGAATTAAAAGTAATAGTTGCAAATTGTATCGGGTTTATTACAGGAAAAATTAAAACAAAAATTTCAAATTTAATTAGATTTACATACATCGCTGTTGCATTGACGAGACAATCTACACAGTATGCTAAAACGGCAAGAATGACTACGGTTACCCGATAATTCACAAATATTCAAATGCAAAACTGACTATGTCGTTTAAAAGCATGACCTATGTGTTTGGATTGTTATCAGTATAGCGCAGTTATAAGGTAAAATCCGCTGCTGATAATGGAAAACTACTTCTAAGTCTTGCATGCTGTAGAAAGGGAAATTATTCCAGCAGTTTCTACCGCTCATGTGTCTTTGCATGTGATAAATAAACGGGATAGCCACTTTTGCATTCCAAACTTAAAAAATAATATTCGGAACCTGTAGGCATTCTTGCGTGTTTTAACAAGTGTGGAGCTATATGTTTGCCTCTTCAAAAATATGAAAATATTTTTTACCTTTAATATGTCCAACTTCAGGGGATTTTGTCTCCTCGGATGTTCGACAAATATTTGCAATGCCTTCTTTTATCGTCATGTTTTGTTAGGTGGAAAAACGGAAACAACAACCTTGTGAGACAAACGTTGACTACATTGAGCCACCATTATCCAGCATCAACTTATACCTTCATTGATGATAATTTTTTTAAGTGTGGGAATCAAACCATTTTGAATTTGCTTGTAAAACACATATTTTTGTTTTTTTTTTCTAAATATTTACTGGAGATTCCTTTATTATTACTAATATTTTTTATACTATACTTAAGGAAAACCCTACATTGCAGCAAGTTCGCAACCGTTGTAGCAAATCGTTCATGTTGCGTGCGACTGAAATGATTTTGATGGCGTCGTGGCAATATTAAGATATATTGGTTCCATTAATTTGCAACTAATAAGCCCAACCTCACCAATTCAAGTTCAAGCACCAACAATTTGCTCGGTGTTTTGTTGAGACACATTGCACGTGTCAAGCTTTTGCGTATGAACTTTATCATAATTTATTGTTTGCCACAATAGAAAAATTGTTGGGAAAAAATGTTGTGGGAAAATTTATGCGATTGAGAGTCAGATTTAAATTACAACTTGGCATGACATGGGGATAATCACAGTGACTTAGGAAATCCAGAATGAATATTTCCGGCCAAATATTTAATCTAATACAATTTGTGATTGGGCAAAAAAAATAATTGAATATAAATTCCAATAATATGATAGTAGTAATAACATAGTTGATAATAAAATAAACAAGTAATTAATAAATATCAAGTAAATAATAAATCAATAAAGATATTAAGTAACTAATAAATTAATAAATAATAAAACTACATTTTAAACGCTAAAAATATTTTCAAACAGGGTTCATGTGTTGGATTTAAGATCTTGACAGGTGAAAAATCTTCATTGTATTTATTTGACAAAATGGAACTTACATATAATGGAAAATAATTTAATAAATATAGAAAATTTATTCATCATCGTAAGGAAACTGTGGCTCCACCGGGTTTTGGTCAACTCTAATAGGTACACTACAGGGTGGAAACATCGTTCGTGCTGCTGTTTTTGGCCGAGGAGTCTTGCAAGGGAAATTGCAAAATGGCTGCTGGGAGGGATTAAACGGTCCTACTTGACTCTTCATTCCACAAATTTGAATCCCCTTGGTTACATGTTTTTTAAGCAGATGACTTAATTCGTAATTTTGCCTGTACAACTGCACAATATCCTCCACATACTGATTGCGTACTAAATAAATTCAAACAAAAAATTAATGTACATATAATATGTATTATATATTTTACTAATTTTTTCATATTCAATTAATGCTTTTATTAATTAAAATTAATTATTTACATGCGTATTTTTATTATTATTTAATTATTTTTATATAATTCAACATAGAAGATTATTTATCCATTTCAAAAATGGGCTCACACCTTTCAAATTCTCGTCGTAATCCAGAAAAACTTCTTGAATTCCATCCCACAATGCTTTTGACTTTGGTTCCAACAAAGTTGTAAACTGATCCCAATAATCACAGATGGATTGTTTATTCGGGAAACAAATCTTTGCTATGCGGGCCTCACAGAGCTCGGATTGGGTTGGGGCGTCGCTGTATAAATATTCCGGTAATTATTTTCCAATAAACATTAATTATTTTATGTTAATAAAATTAAATTGAATATTTAAAACATAAAGTATACAATGTGAAATTTGTGAAGTAAACAAATGTAAGTATATCAAACAATATTAGTATCATTTTTTAAATTCCGGCTTACACTTTGACCTTCGCATTATGATCCTGACAAAACGCCGCCAGTGCCCGAAGGACATCATTGGGTTCGATGTAAAAGAATTCGGAACTTTCCAGCGGAGTGCTCGGACATGACACTGGAGATGCAAAACCGGATTTCTCGGACTCAGTACAGCTTGACCTGACAAAGGAGGCTCCTTTTGGACCGAATTCCTGACCTTCTTCGGATCCGTCTGAGATGTCCGTCGTTTCTTCTTCTTGCTCAGTCCTGCATTTGGATAGTTTTAGTTTTCGGGCGGAGATCTGCCGGACCGGAGCAAACTCTTCCACTTCCTCAACCTCCTCCATATAAAGTTCATCCCCGTCTTCACCAAAGTATTCTTGAGCAGGGAGAGGCTGCTTACAGTCTGAAGTTAAACCTGCGGCTACTTCAGTCACCCAACTTAGTACTGTAGCTTTGTTGGAGTCACTGAGATTCACAAATTAATAAGTTTAAAATTCATTTTTATTTGTTTTTTCTTACTAAGCAAAATACATACATCAAGAATACAATCTTCAAATGCCAATGACTTACTGTATATTAATTATCTATTTTTTTTATTTGTTTATATTTTATTTATTTTATCATTTAATAATTTATTTATTATTTATTTATATTTTATGTATTTATCATCTTTTTATATTTATTTATTCATATTTTGTTTATTATTTATTTATTATTATTTACGTGTACATATACTTTTTAGCATTGAAAAAACTTACAATGGATCTACAACTTCACTTCTTCCTCCCGAAACTGACTCACTCTCCAGAATAGTCTCGCATGAACAACTTGATGAAGTAGCATTTTCAGCTGCTTCGCCATTATTCTTATCGGCATACTGTTCCACCTGAATCAAAACTCTTTCCAGAGACTCGTCAGATGAAAATTCTTGAATGATACGAAGTAGTGACGGATCTGATTCCGAACCCTCTGAAGTTTCAGTTAATTGCCTTCTACCAGATCTAGAGGATTTCTGAGTGATCGGAACTCCATGAACCTCAGTAATACCCTGAACGTCAGCAAACGCCACTTCTGACAGAATTTTAGCTGCTGACACTGTTGTAGTTCCTTGCAGAGAATCTTTCTCAAATTCACTTCCTGAGCTGCTCAGTCTCGAAGCTTCCATTAGACGATTTAATTCTTCTTCAGCAGAATCTTCATCAAATGTTGCTTTATCAGTATCCAACATTAAGGACTGTTGGGCTAAAATCTTTTCTGCGCTCACTAACATTTCCTTTGGGTCTTCCGGTTCCGGTTCGTTCTTTTATATTACAGATAATTAAAGCATTTATAAATTGCACAATTGTTTCGCTAATAGATTTTCAAATATAAGATAGCGTTAGGTTTGGGTTTCTAACTTTTTTGGATTCGAATTTACCTTTGTTATAATGCCTTTCATAATCCTGCTGTGTTTTAGAATATATTTTGATAGTTCCTGCATCTCGTCGATGTGAGTGACTCCTAAAACCTAAACAATTATAGTAAATTACAACAAAATATTTGGTTGAATTAAATTAAAAAACAATAATAAAAAATAAATAATAAAACAAATAATTATAAATAAATAGACAATAATAAAAAATATACAAATATGTAAATAACCTGCAAGACAGCATCAATATGCACGAGTTGTTTTTCAGCATCAACAAACGGACTCAAGATCCTCCTGAGCTTCTCCTCCAGAAGAAATCCCGTCTGATCGCAGACAACTTTTGCGATGTGTTTCATGAGACGACGCTGGATTTCTGGGTCGGGTTCTGGGCCTGGACAGAAGTCCTTTGAATAAAAATATTTATCCAATTACATGAGGTTGATGAATTATTAATCGCTACTAAGAAGGAATAAAATCATCATGAAGCTAATTCCAATCGGATCCATACATATTCACTATTAGGTTCCACAAATAAGCTGGCTCGGGACTTTTGCACTTGTTTGTCCGCCTTGTGTTTTTCTCCGTTAATCGTGGAGCTCATTTGGGACGCAACTTGATTGACTCCGGAAGGTTGATTTTTTGCCAGTTGAGTGTCTGATTCTAATTGAAAATGCAGAAGAAGATTGAGATCACCAATGTCAAAATCAGTTATAAAATTAATTTATGAAATGAAATGTGTTATTCACAAATTAAATCTTAATAATAAATAAATTTAAGATTTCAAAAAATATTAATAATAAATAAATTTAAGATTTCAAAAAATATTAATAATAAATAAATTATAAATTAAAAAAATATTAATAAATTATAAATTAAAAAAATATTAATAAATTATAAATTAAAAAAATATTAATAAATAACAAATTTAAAAAATAGTATATATTAAGAAATAAATTCAAAAATATTAATAAATAGAAAATTTAAAAATTGTGTAATAAAGTCAAAAATATTACTAAATACATACACAGCTGTAACATTCATACCGGAAACAACTTTGCTTTCCGCTGCATTTACAACCGGAGGAGCTCCTTTTGCCCCGCAACAAGGAACTTTATCTAAAAAGCATTGAACTTCTGCGGGACGTCCATCTAAAGATCCAAGATCTGGTTCGACAAATTTCGCACCAAGCTGCTCTTGTACGATGTACCGCTCACTTCCAATAAGTCTGCAGAGCTTTTCTCGACATTCCTCCTCATTGAGACTCCACATGTCCATGAATTTGTGGTAGTCGGAAGCGTAGACATGCAATGTCTTCTTTTTCGCATCCTGGCATAAAGATTCCAGACGGCGAATCTCCTTGATTAAATTATTACTGTCCCGCTTGCCCTTCGCCACCATGTTGTGGAGGAGATGAGCCTTGTCGTTGAAACGATCTTGAAGCTTGAGCAGAAGTCGCTTCATGCTGTTCTTCATCTTCATATTTTCCTCTTCTCGTTTCCTGAGCACTGCTAAATTGTAATCAAGCTTCTCCAGATTTAACTGAATGGCACATTTTACTTGCTCTCGTTCCACGAATAGAGTCTGAAATATATTTATGAGAAGTATTCAAAATTAACTTTCAAGCTTTTATTATCTTTTATATTTTACTATTTACTGTTTAATTTACTATTATTTATTATTTTATTTACTATTTATTATTTTATTTATTATTTTATTTACTATTTATTATTTTATTTACTATTTATTATTTTATTTACTATTTATTATTTTATTTACTATTTATGATTTTATTTACTATTTATTATTTTATTTACTATTTATTATTTTATTTATTATTTTATTTGCTATTTTCAAACTCAAGATATCTTTTAATATTTTAACTGCTCACCCGCATATCATGTTGCATTTGATTCTTCAAAAGTCTAGCTTCCTGCTTCACGTTCGCGTACAAATCCGTAAGTTGGTCAAATTTCCCTAAAGCGTCCTTTTTCCGATCTTCCAGAGCTTTTTTCTCCAGCTCTTCATAATCTTTGAGAAGCTTCATCCATTCTTGCTGATTATGTTCAAGTAACGCTTCTCGATCTTGCACTGTGTATTGCTGGAGATTTTATTTATTTAAATTAATTATTACATATAATTATTTCATCACTAAGTTACTCTCATAATTGCTTAACATTGGAATGGTTGTTTCATAGTGTAAGACAAAGCAAATGTGTAACCTCAATAAGTTCCAACTCTTCCATAAAAGCACTTCGCAAAGTATCGACGGTGTCATCAATCCGATCTCCCATAAGCATTATATCCTTTTGGTATATTTCTAGATTGTCTTCATATTCAAGATCTTGATCCTCCAACTCTTTCCTTAAATTATAAACTTCCTCGTCCTGCTTTTCCAACAAGTCGTCACAAGCTTGTTGTTGTTCTTGGATCTACAATTATGTATATAATGCAGTATTTTATTTACTAATTTAATTTCTATTAACTACTTGCTAGATAAATCTATGTATGATGAACAATTAAGAATTTATTTTATATATTTTTATCTTGTAATTAAGAAGCAATTTTTTAGAATCTACGCCCAATTACTCACCTTCGAGTACAGTTCCATAGGCAACATTTTTTCCGCACTAGCCATCCAATTTTTATTAATGGCCTCATACATTTCCTGTGCCTCTTGCGCCTCCTGGTGGAGCCTCTCTAGCCTTTCCTTCCTTGACTCATCTAATCGGTCATGTCTGGTTTTTTCGCGGAATTCTGCTGCTACTTTTACGTTCGTTATCTATTTGGTATAATTTTCTAATTTTTATTAATCGCCAATTAGGAAGCAACATTAGAAGAACATAATTTGTAGAAGAAAATTCAAAATTAATTTCTTTGCCCAGAATTTAATGGAATGAATGACAGGTCTACTAAATAAATTATTAGTTTCCTTAAGTAAAAGAAATATCACCAAAGTTTCTCCATCTAAAATAATCTGTTGCAATTGTTTCTGGCTCTCATTTAATTGAATGTCCAGTTGAGGATCCGCAAACTCCACTCCATGAGATGATGTACTGGTTCCTTTTCCTCCCTTTTTACTTTTTTTATCCAGCCGATTCGGGCTTGCTCCTCCTATTCCGGCTAAAAATTCTAAAGAGGACGCTACTGAAGCCGTGTCTTGGTCACCTTTTCTGCAAGAATTAATTAGCAGTAAAAGGTAAATTAGTATTTTTTAATATTGAGGAAAAGTATCAAAAACTGGTCAAAGGTTTGTTGTAAATCATAATAAAAAATCAATAAATAAATAATAATAATAAACAAATAAATAAATTATAATAATAAATAAATAATAGGAATAAATAAATAATATTAATAAATATATAATAATAATAAATAAATAATAGGAATAAATAAATAATAATAATAAATATATAATAATAATAAATATATAATAATAAAAAAATTGTTATTATTAAAAATAATGAAATGGGCAAATTCCACTCCTACTCTTTTGCTATTTTGGCTGCTATCCTCGACCGTCTTTTCTCTATCCTTTCGGCTTTCTTTTCTGGAGTGTCCTTGTGAAGAATCTCCCAAGTCTTGTCTGGATCTTCATTTTGCACCACGGGGTTTCCAAATATGTCCTTTTTAGACATCTTTGATCTTTGTAAATTAAATATTCACAGCCACGGCATTTAGAATAGTTTTGCTAATAATTGCTCCTAATGCTTCGGCTTTAAGTTTACGTTATACTTTAAAAGGAGCTTGTTTTCTTTGTGTATATTGGATTTCAGTTTAGACGAGTAACATACAGGCACACGATGACAATATTGATTTAATATAGAGGAACAACGAACAACGTGAAATCAATAGGAATAAAAAGCCAGGGTAAAAAGGATAACCTCAATTTTTTTCATTAAAATTTGGACCTAAAATAATGGAACAATTTTCAGTATTTTATCATAATTTAACTTCATTTACTTTTGCCAAATGTACACTTGCAAAATGGACGAAATGAAATGAAATTTATGAACTTTTCCCGTCATTCAACTATGGAAACCCTTAAGGAGATAACCTTGCGGTGGCGGAAGCAGCCCGCAAAAGTTTGAATTCCACGAGTTAACGCTCGGCCGGCGACGACAAGCACGTTAATCGCTAATCAGTTGATTTGAAAATTACATTTTAATTGTAAATTAAATTTAAATAAACACGTTTGGTAAGCACTTCGTATGTATTGAAAATGTTTTTTATTTAATTATTAGTATTTATTATTATCTGTTTATATATTATTGTTATTATTCATTACTATTCATTTAATGTATGTAATATTTTGTGTATAAATTTTATGTTAACAATCTTTACAACAATCCTTGAATTTTTGTAATATTATTTAGAATGATGAATTCTGCAAATACTTCTTCCGTGGACAAAGAGGATGAAGGGTACGAATGGGTTATTGATGCTGAGGAAGGAATTCCTAAACGACAAAAAATTGATGCCGGCACCAAAGCTCCGCAGAATATTTTTCAGGCTACTGAAGGAACTTTTGTGATGCCAGGTTAGTTTTTATTAATAAAGCAAAATTTCAGGCACATGTTAATTTAATTTTTTTGATTGGATTTAGATGACAGTAGTAATAATTTTATTTAATATTAATATATGCGAGATTATTTGCGGACGAGCTTTTTTTTGAGATAGCTTCTACATGTTTTTGGTTTTTTTGTTTGGTTTGAGCAGGTCAAAAACTTTCGATTGCCAATGAATATTTTGAAGCTGGGGAAGGTGCCTATGAATTTGCCAATGTGATTTACGCAGCTATAGTTGGAAGGGTTTTCGTAGAAAAATTTGCTGAACAAGAGGTATTTTTGGCGATTTTGAAATTTTTATTGTTGATAATTTATAAAAATTAATATTATTTTGCCGTTTACTGTAGTGAAATATTTATGTGAGAAATGTTTTGAAAAATATGGAACCTTCGTTTTAGCTAACTGTGGTCTCTGTCAAGAGGAAGGACAAACCGCCATTCATATCTCCAACTATAGGCTCTATTGTTACTTGCACTGTAAGTGTTTTACTTTTAATTAATCGCTGGCAGTATTCTAAACTAATTACAACTCATATTCTACAGTATCAGCAAACTTATTAGAGCCAAGGTTTAAAAAAAGGTAATTAATTTGTGTAATGTGCTGTTTTTCAGGTAGTAAATCGAACTTACGGACTTGCTCGATGTCTAATAACCCATGTGGAAGATATTGAACTGGACGATGCCATGAGAGGAATCATTCGCAGGGAGTATATTACAGATAAGAATCGAGATGCTGCAGAGATTCAAAATAGTTTCGGAGTTGGGGACATTCTTTTAGCCCGAGTTGTCGGAATTGGAGAAGGAGATTTTATTATGTCTACATCCGAGGACGCATTGGGCGTTGCATGTGCAACTAGCGAAGCTGGTAATATATGTTTATCTAATGGTTTGAGCAAATGCTATGTAATTCCTCAAATATTGTAGTAATTTATGTTTTTATTCTTATTTATAGGCTATCAAATGATCCCAGTGGATTGGACCACAATGGAGTGTCCCGTGACAAAAGTTCGTGTTCCACGTAAAGTAGCCAAAATAGTGCAGACACATCTTGTGAAAGCTGAATCGACGTGACATTAAGTCAGTGATAAGAACAACATTGTTTTACATGTTGATGCTAAGGACTTCCAAATTGTGACTATTTGATGCAATATACTATTCTACATAAGCTCAAAGGACCACATATTGGATATACATTTTTGTATGAGTACATTAACTATATTATACAAGAAGAAATACTTTTAGTAACTATACATTTCCTGTCGCCTGTTAATAAAAAGTTAAAATTCTTGTCTAATTTTAATGAATTACTACTATTTTATTTGTATCTCAAAAGAACTTGTTTGTACATTAAAAGCTGCTGAATGTCGGCAAATCAAATATTGAAAGTCATCAACTCGAACAAATATTAACCTCTGTAACATTTTACGTAACCGTAGTTTAATGTCAAGGATTCATAATGGTACCAAAATAGACTCGTGCGTAAAAGTGAGTGAGTCAATTTCCTTTTCACACTAATCACAGCACACAAATATTATATAACAAAGTTGTATAACTGTGACGTCATCGGAACATTGTTGTGTAACATAAATCCACACTAAAGCTTACCGCTTTTATGTAACAGAATTTATCTTCAATAACCTCGGATGTGCATGTGTGCACACAATGTGTACCTTAAATTCCACGATGTGATCCATTCATTTTCATTACCTGATAAGGATAATTATACTAATCTTTGTGGTTGTTATACAAGCACAACTGGCTGTTGTGACTGAAGTATAAAAGTTGATGTTGACATTTCTTTAAAAGTAGGCTGGAGTAGGAAATCGTTTTCATCTTTGTAACATTAAATGTTTTTTTACATAATTATAACTTTCATTCAAAATTTTGTTGTATCATATTCTATTGCAATAAATAATTATTATTATTTAACCTCATTAATAGTATCCTACATAAAGGCTAAGCAAAATGTTTTCCTCACTGTCTCCGAACATCACATCAGAATTTATTCAGGCTTACGACTTTGAGGTTTTTAATATTGAAGCCACGTGCAAGATTCTTATTCAGTATCGACCACTAATGATTACGATAGTCTCTCTCTATTTATTTTCCGTATTTCTGAGTCAAAGATTGATGCAGAATGTCAAGCCTTTTGAATTAAGAACTGCTTTATTTACTTGGAACGTACTATTAGCTATTATGTCAATTGTGGGATTCGTTAGGACTTTCCCAGAACCGTTGTTTATTTTAGGACAGACGAACGGGATTTACTTGACAATTTGCACTTAGTAAGGCGGCTTTAAGTGTTTTTGAGATTAATTCAAGTATATTTCGATTGAAATATATAATTTTTTTTTAAATTTTGACAAAATGATTTGTTTATTTTAGTTAATTAAGAATTAGTTAATTTGCTTTTATTCAGAGAATAAAATCAGCCAATAATAACCTTTCTTTGTTCATAGTTTTATTGCATTTTTTATGACAAAATATTTTATCTACAGCGAGCTCCACAATTACGCGACGGGATTCTGGGCATTGGTGTCAACGCTATCAAAACTTGTGGAGCTGGGAGATACGGCTTTTATAGTTCTCCGGAAGCAGAAGCTCATTTTTTTGCATTGGTATTTAATAATGAATTTAATAATTATATAATATTCATATATTAGTTGTTGATACAGTAAAAACAGATTAACAAAGTTCTTTTACCATTAATAATAGCAAACATATATATATGCATTGGTACTGTAAACTTATAATTGACGATTTCATTTTTTCAATCCTTTTCTTCCAGGTACCATCATACAACTGTAATTCTACTAACCTGGTTGGGTTATGAGACTTACGATCCCGTTTTTAGATATTTCGTCCCCATGAATTTTTTTATTCATGCTTGGATGTACAGTTATTATGCTTTAAAGGTGAAACGGGCCTTTTTAAATGGTTTTAACTTTCCGTTTTTAATTCAACGCGTGCAAAATTTAAAAAAAATTAATAAACTATTTCCTGTTTCTACTTTTTAGTTGCTTATCCTTTTTATTTATTTCTTATTTCATATTATTTATTTATTCTTTTTATTTATTTCTTATTTCATATTATTTGTTTATTCTTTTTATTTATTTCTTATTTCATATTATTTATTTATTCTTTTTTATTTATTTCTTATTTCATATTATTTATTTATTCTTTTTATTTATTTCTTATTTCATATTATTTATTTATTCTTTTTATTTATTTATTTATTTATTTATTATTTCATATTTTTTATTGATTCTTTCTTCAGGATTTTTTCATTTCTTGATTATTTGTGTATAATTAATTTGACATTAAAAATTAATCGATTTATTCAATTTTAGTCTCAACGGATCCCCGTGCCTAAATTCATAGCTGTCGGGATCACCACAACGCAGATATTTCAGATGATTATTGGCTCTGCTTTAAGTGTTTACAGTTTAATTTTGCATTGTGAGAGCTTGTTCAAATATACTTATAATAAGTATAATATAATTTAATTTAAGAAGTAAATAAAATATGATTGAATTTCTCCCCCGTAGATGGCGACAGCCCCTGCGTGCGTCCATTGTCGAACATAATTCTAGGACTTGCTATCTTCGGGTCATACTTCGTACTCTTCGTCAACTATTTCTTCAACTCCTACTTTCTACCTCGGAAATCTACTAAAACGAACTGAAGAACACGCACATTTTGCAGAACTACGGCATTTAATTGGAAGTTTTGCAAAGGCACCACAAGAAAACCCAAAGACCCTGAACTTTCTTGTTTTGCCGGATGCGTAAGTACAACACTCACATAATACAGACGTGTACAAACGTTGCAAAACAAATGAGTTAAAAAAACCACAAGCTAAACTATGTGTTGTCACCTCCTGTTTTAACCATGAATAAACAACTACATATGAATTTGCCAGTGCAATTACTAAAAACTTCTATATGAATAATAAGATTACAAATATTCCCGTATACACTCGTGTACTTATGCCAAACCGCAAAATAATTTGCACACTGCGTATGTATTAAGTAAGCATCCGATATTTGAAATCGTAAACATTGCATCATGATTTTGATTTCTCCATGGATTTCCTTTAAACATAATTTCCTGAAAATGAAGTCACGCTCTGAAATAAATCATTAGCGCGGACAAATTAATTTACTATAATATCAACTATCACTATGGGCCACCAACCGCGGTTACATGGCACAATTTCCATTGTGCTACTTGGGGTGTGTCTTGACAATTGGTTCAAAAAAGTTTTTGGCCTGAGTTAATAACTGATTTTTCCATTTACTTTACTATTGATTGCTAATTTGTATTATCATTTTATTTTTCCCATTATTAATTGTTTATTACTTATTATTATTTTGATTATTATATTTTCTAAATCTTTTAATTGTTATTTCATTATTATCTTTGCTATTTTTAAAGAACAATATTTATTAAAGTTATCAGTTTTGACATGTTTTATTCCCAAGTCACGTCGACCGTAATAGTTATCTGCACATTGTCAGGTGTTTTTTCAATGCTCCCTGAGAATTTTATTGAAGAATATCCCAAGTTAACCCTGAAAAGTTATAAATTGTTCGCAACAAATCGAAGCGTGTCTCAAAATGAAACGCATCTATGTTTGCCAAGAGTTTTTGACGAATTGGTGTTCGAATGCACATCTACGTTACCTACAAAATGGTTTTTCTATGTGCCACAGGTTCTGAAACAATTATAATTATTTTATATTCAATAAAAAATCTGTTCTTAGGATTTAAAAAGTTTTCGATTGGCGTAATGAATGTCCTTCTACGTCCGCTATTACAGATTTTGGAAAAATCGAGGTTTTTTATAGGGGAATGATAGAAATAATATTAATGATTTCAGTCTTCTAAACTAGATTTTTTAATTATTGTTGCTTTAATTATTATAAGCAAAAATGTATAATATATTATATTAATTATAATAATAATTATTATTATTGTAAATTACCCAGAATGACTTATTATTATTTCCCCTACTGTCAGTTCGTTAAATTAGCAGTTGCGCTTATTTCAAATGTTTCATTTAATCCCTCTTGAACATCTCTTTAACGTTGTGAAACTTGAGATTAATGACAGCTGTAAGTACAACGTGCCTATTAAGTATTTCATAAAAATAAATTGTTTTAAAGTGGGGAGACAGCATCATTAAGAATCTTGAGATAAATAAATGGAGGAACCAAACGGTACTTAACTCCGCAACCACATTCAGATTCACATCTACCTTCAAGATTAAATTTAGCAATCCATACGACATGATCAACATTACTTGTGAAAATGCTTGCCCAGCCGGCGTCAAAGGATGTCAGAATCTGAACACATTTTTGCTTTTAGTTGATAACACCATTCATGGCTCAGGCTCTGTTGCCTTCTTCGATCTTCGATTCCGTAAAGGTAAATAATTATTTTAAATTTTGTGCATTAAAATAGTGCGTTATTTTTGTTTTTAAATTGTTGTTATAATCGTTTAAAAAGTTTAGCGTAATTATGAATGTACTAATTTTTAATTCCTTGTTTTAAAAATCATATTATTACTTTTTTTTAATTCAAACTTTGAAATTAAATTGGAAATTCATTCTACAAAAGGTAACAAGGCCACTAGGACTACATTATTAAAATGGTGTCCTCCAATTACCCCAAGTCAACTCAAATCAACACAAGATAATGATTGCGGCGATAAACAAGGTGATGTTGCACTTGGACGAAATCTTGGATGTGATTATGCTCTTCATGTGGATCTAGAGGCAGGGACGTATGCCTGTACTTATGCAAATAGTACAGAGGAGGTTTCATCTTTGTTTTTCACTTGTAGTAATCCCGATGAATGCGATGCCATTTTTAAAAACGTAAGGAGCGTTGAAATTTATTTCGTCATACTTATAGAAACCTTCGTTGTCTTAACACACCTGACTTTATGAATTTCTCGCAGAGTAATGATGACGATAAACACTGCAAAAATAGTACAACAACATATATGCGTAATTGCACTCTCGAATTCTGTTCAGAACTTCGCAAGACAACGTCACCATTTGTGATTGCTTGTGGTGAAGCTAATTCCAACAGTGTGGCACGGAGTTTTTTCAAGACTCTATCGGGAGTTCTGGACGGAGATAAGAGAATATGTGAGTATTGTTTTTTAAATGAGTTGAGTAAATTTTTCTGTATTTTATTTTGTATTTTATTTTGTATTTTATTTTGTATTTTATTTTGTATTTTATTTTGTATTTTATTTTGTAT
>JAQGAK010003265.1:0-15764 GCA_034696945.1 Lipothrix lubbocki
GCCCTCAACTGAAAATGCCGTGGCATTTTGGGCAGGCGAGATGCCCAAAATGCCTTGGCATTTTCAGATTGCCAACAGTACCGATAATGGATAATTGCTAATTTTCCGTCCGACGAGGATCGATTTCCATGACCTTTCCACACTAAATTCCAATTTAAATGCCACACGCTCTTTCTGCATATGATAAGAAATGCCATTAACCCAAAAAACAATTATTCATATTTTAATTATAGGAGCACAAAAGAAAAAATATATATGGTATAAAAATAATTGAAATTTTGATTTGCCCTCCTTCCGTGAATTACTCCGCTGCAGCGTGATTCTTATATTTACGCTGTAATACAATCTTGAAGTGTTCATAGGGCAATTAGGGAATGAAGGGGAAGTAACGTGGATTCCGGTTTTACTGTGAAAAAAAAGTTGAATGAAAAAATTTGGTCAAATTTTAGGTTGTTAGGATGCTCCTCAGGGAAGAGAACGTGAATAACATCCGATTTTTGATTTGGTCCTCCAAATTGCCATTCCTGCCCATCAGCGTCCACACCGTCAAGGAAAGCACGTCGGCTCCCGGGGCAGGAATTCTGAACGGACTGAATCAAAATAACCTGAGCATTGCTAATTCGGCTGTGAAGGAACAGCGCGCGGTGAACCATAATTATCGAATCTCGTGTCAAATCCCCGAATGGAAAGGCCTGGCGTATACTTACATTGTGTACTTCTCCTGCCTCCACAATTTCATCCTCACCCTCCGCCTCTTCCATTCCATCCTGCTGGTCAGTAACGTCGCCGTCAATGATTTACTCGTCCACATGTATTTCTGCATCAATGGCTGGCTCGTCCTCCCATTCATCTACTTCAGCTTCTTCAAATATCCCAACTACACCGTCATGATTTTGAATAAAATCTGCGCCAGTATGCCGGGTAAGTTCAAAATTTTCAGGAAAAATTTTAATTGACAAATTTGCATGTGAGTGCCAAAAATGTTTATATTTGAACAAAGAAAATTTGAAAATTAATGAAAACCAAAAAATATTTGTATTATAACAACAACAATTCTTGTAATAACAATGGGTTTATAATTGTTGTTAATTAACAGATAAACCGTCCAGACGATTGAGGGACCTGAACAAGCAGGAAATTTTGGCGAAGTATTTCTGGCTCATCATTGGCTCGACGGGAGTGATCGCGAGCGCTTTTCAGGGCTGGAACAATGCAGCGCCGTATACGATGGCATCCCTCATACCCCCAAAATCCTCGCTCCGCCTCTTCGCCCCCGCGCTCCATGTCCTAGATTTAATTAACAACGGGGCCATCTACCCCTGCTCCTTCATCGTCATCCTCATCCAATCCCTAATGTTTGAAATGGCGGGCTCGCGGCTGGAGAAGGCGAAGCAAGTTGTGGTCCGTTTAATGCAAAGCGGGTAAATGGCGCCAAATTTAATATTAATTACCATGAAATGTACTCCTTATATTATACTACAATTCGTATAAAAATTTAATTTTTAAATTGAAATTTATTTTTCACTTCTAAAACAGAAATGCTCTAAAAGCCCAAGCAATTTCAAATGTCCTGGACGAAGTCCGTCGCTTACAATTGTTCGTCCAATTATTCAACCAAAGCAACGGAACGATAATCTTCCTCCTGAAACTCGTCTGCATTACGTTGGGGATCTTCGGGGGCTACGGTGGACTGCGCTTCTTTGCGTCCGCCCCATTCTCCAGAATATTGTCGACTGTGATTGCCTGCGATGGCGCACTCATTTACGGGTTTCTGTACGAGCGAGCGTTTAAAGTCCCGGAAAATACAGTCTCGGTGAAGAAACTCCTCCACCTGGCGCTGCTCCACTGTCCCTGCAAGCAGGGACGACTGGAAATGTCCAAGCGCCTGCGCTCTATCCCAACATTCGGGATCATGGTCGGGTCCTTCAAGCTCCTCGAGAGGGAATCCACTCTGATTTATTTGGATTTCGTCTCCTACAATATTGGCAGTTTGATGGTGTCCACGGGGAAAAAATTGTAGCGACTGCCTGGAATCATTTCCCCGCTCTTGGAAGCCCGCGTGATTCTCATGTACATTGATGCTGTAAATATAAAAATTTTGAGGGAATTTTATGTTAAACATTACGGATTAAATTGCAAGTTTCCATATATATATAGGCACAACCCCAAATGTTCAAGGCATCTTTGTTTATTAAAATTGACTATATTATTAGTATTAGTATTCGTTATGCAATTATAACGGCCAGAATTTTAAACTCCTGCAATTAAACGTATATCTCAAAGTAACTCGTACACATTATCGATGCCCTTCTACCCCACGGAATTATCGAGCTAACAAGCCGCGTCCACATAACACGAACGTGTATTTTCCTCGTCTCTTGAGCAATCCAATTCTTAATTCTTACAGAATCCCCTGCGCCTTGTCCACACAACGATGCACACACAAGTGACTCTCGAACATATTTCCTCACTCCCTTACATCCCCCAACTCTTCACGGCTAAGCTTATCGTCAGTTTTTAGCAGTCACGTCTCTCGTCCTCGAGTGGAAAAGAAGAAAGAAGTAACTATAGTAAAGTTGCAGTTGACGTAACAGAAATGCAGGCAGATCATGCAGCAGACCTAAAGGGATGATGAAAAATGATTGTGTGACGACGACGACGACGACGTTCGTTGGGTGATAATTCCCTTCAAGACAAGTACATATATACATAATTATATATATGTATATATGACATATATACGTACATATACCTACGCCCGCCCTTCTCCTCACATCTCGCAAATCCTTCATTGTTATTATTATGACGCTGGGCCTCTAAGCCTATATGGATAGGTTTTTCATTAATTATTTATTTATATTTTATCCCAACTATACAGATTTCCAAATAATGACACTGTTTTTGACACTCTATATATGCTCCCGGAATTTCGAAAAAATTATGACAGCTTTACACATATTAAGCACGGGATTTTTAAATATTTAAAAAAGATAAACACGGTTATGTAGCTCTTGGTTGTAATTCAGTCATTTTCTCTTTATTTGTTTGTATAATAATTGTTCCCGTTTGAAGAACGTCTTGTAAAAATAATAATTGTTCATATATGTATATATATATCCCAAAGGGATATATGAATATAATTTACACACAAATAAATATTCACAAGCGGCAACCTCCGAGGTGAGATTTGTGGGATTCTCCAAGAAAATACATCAATTTAGGTTTCATCAAGCGTAGAAATTTGCTCATCCTCGTCGCGGTCGGAATATTATTATTATTGTTATTATAGATATAAAGAATATAAAGAAAGATAAACCAAAAGAGAAGAATACTATAGTGTAAAATATAAATCCAGAGCTACATACATCCGATACATGAAGGCGGGATGACAGGCGCGAAAGAAGAAAATGTGTGAAGACTGTGTGTAAAAAAGGCTCTGCTTTACGACTTATATGCGCTCTTCTCCTTCCTCGCGTTGTCATTAACAAAATATATATATGAAATTCCTTGAATTTGACAGTTTGATCACCACTCATTATTATTGGCTTTAATAGTTGTGGCTCCTAAGTCATTTGTAAGGGTGGGGCTGGAGAGGGGGAAGGACGCTGCGGGATATTCCTGACTCATCGTGGAGTCCTTGCTCCCTCTCTTCTTGTCCTTTGTAATGTTATTACTCTTCGACGACAAGTCAAAACTCTTGGAGCTGAATTCGGACAGACTGGAAGAATCGTTGGCGTGATCCGTGGACTCATCGGACCCTCTACGACTATTGCTGTTCGAATGCGTCTGACTATCGTAGCTCACACGGGGGAATAACCGCGGGGGTGGGAATGACTCTGGGTCTTCCAATGCGTTGAGTCTCTTGCTCAGCAGTTCCGGGTTTTCAACCTATGTATAGAAACATTGAAAATTTTAAGATCTTTGTTATGTCAAAAGGTATTTGTGTAACACAATCGTCGGACAGCATCGTGATCGGGACCAATAAGAATTTTCATGGAATTAACGGGAAGGGGCGAGTGACCTGGAAGTGAAGACTATTATTTTCTCTCTTTGGTGGCCCCTCGGATGTGACGCTGCAGTTGGAACTACTCTCATCATCCGAGTCGTTTCGCTTCTTGATGTCCTTTAAAAATCAATGTCGCCATTTATTAAACAGCAATAATTATTATTAAACCTATGTATATGACTTATGGCTTCGGAAAATTCATTCATTTAATTTTAATTTAAATTTAGGTCCCCGTACAAAAGTCTGCTCGAGGCGGCTCTGTCGTCTGAAACTGACGGATTTGGGGGTTTTGACTCCGTTGTGAATGCTTGGACCCCCATTATTGGCCGGGCCTCCATTTAGAATCAAATGGTTGGGGGCAGCTAATCTGGCTAAGTTGGGGTTGTTCGCCATCGCGTTCACTAAACTATTGTTGCCCATCTCGTTGAGTCGCTTCTGCTGATTCTGCTGATTCATTATTCGGTTGTAGTTCGCCCAGGGGGACTTGGGCGGATCCATTTCGAATCCGTTGTTCACGAATCCTCTCTCGTTACCGGTACGACTTTTTGAGGACAGAGTTCTGTAAGGGGGAATTAGGTGCACACGTAGTATTATATCGATGAATATAGTGTTAAAAATCTATTTATGTTAGTAAGGGGGGACCACGTCTTCATTAAAATTTTGCATGTTAATCTCCATTAGAAATTTTCGAAAATTTTTTGAAAAATTTTCGAAACTCGATGCAATTTCCAAAACGCCCTATAGTTACTTGTAAGACCAACATTAGCACCCAAAATCACATATAGAGAAGATGCATAGGAATGCGTGCATACCTCAGAATTTTTCTCCCGAAGCCAATGTTGGCGTCAGTAGGATCCTCCAAAGACCTCCCGCGCCCCTTCCCCCTGAAGCTCTCCTCAATGATGATGTGTCGGTCGTGAGGAGTGTCATAGTCCACTTCCAGGATGGTGGAGAAGCTATGAGGATATATGAGGTCCACCAAAGCAATGACTAAGCCCACGAAACCACAGAGGGACCCGGCAATGGCCACCATCCAGTAAGACCATCCGAACTGAAACTCCAGGACTTTCTGCTCAAAGTGAATGGCTAAGGGATGCTCCGGGAGCAGCATGTAGTACATGAGATTGGACGACAGCATGAGCACACTCGTAATTATCATCAGGTAGGCCCCATAGCGGGGGACCGTAATCAGGAGCAAGTTCATGAGGAGCCACGACGCAAATGCTGTCCTGTAAAAATCATTACAAGAGATTCTGATACAGATGAAGACATTGAAATGTATTTTGTATTCTGTAATTTGTATTTTCATCAAATGGGAAATGCATTTTGTATTTTGCTGTAAAGCAAATGTATTTGTATTGTAACTTGTATTTTCGTGAAATTGAAAATGTATTGTGTAACTTGTATTTTCGTGAAATTGAAAATGTATTTTGTAACTTGTATTTTCGTGAAATTGAAAATGTATTTTGTAATTTGTATTTTGACGAATATTTTGTATTTATTATATTTTGGACAGCTCTGGTGTTGAGTAGTGTGGGTCTTACCAGAGAAGGAACATGGAGCAGTAGCCCGCGAGACGATAAGTCCTGCCCCAGCAAAAGTCCTCATTGTCAGAGCTGAAGTACTTGACGACGGTGAGAATGGGATAAGGTAAGCCCTTGTTCTTCATGGCGTCCTTGAGTTCCGAGCCAATCTGCTCTGGTTCCTCCCAATGAAAACGCTCATTGTAGTCCGTTAATAACGTGGCGGTTACAGTTGTTGAGTTTCCACTAATAAGCTGAGGATTGCTCTTCGACTCCAAGGTGACGTTGACATGCTTCAACCCTATGTACACCCCAAGTTTACCCACAATCTCGCTCGGGGAAAATGCTACGTAGTCTGATTCTATCACAGCTTCACTCACGTTCCATGACGATCCTTGATTTGCTTCTGAAAATCGTTTAATTAAAGTCATTTATTTAATTTATTTAATTTATTTAATTTGGTCTAAAGTTCCGAATATGTAGATTTTACACAATTTGCTCATATCATCAAGTTTTCGATTGTATGTATAAGTATTATCGTCCGTAAGTATTGCACGCCTTCCTATACGTCCAGTATTTCTGATTGTGGAAAAACGGTGTTTGTGTGGAAATAGAAGATGGAAAAACAATCTAAGGGTTTTCTTGCCTTAATTCCTTATAATTAACTAATAACGTATATATTATGTCATATTATAGTAGCCGGGCCATTCAACTTCTAATTTTGTATCGATACAAATAATTTTCCTAAACCCTATTTAGGTAATTAATTATGCTATTGGGTAACACGTTCTAACTGAAACTATTGTGTGGGGTCCGAAGTCAAATGGGGAATTCTAGGAAGGAGTGCGCATGGTACGAATGTTACATCCTCGCCAAATCCCGCACAATGTACGACGACAATAATGGCTAGGACGTTTGACTCCTTTGTACTTGATAAACGTACCTAATAAATTGTCGCCATACATATTACTACAGGCTGGCGGAACAACAATAGAATGCCAGAATTGTGAGGAAAAGTTGCATAAGTTATAGGCAGTAGCTTGCACGTCCATGCATATGTACATATATATATATGTACAGGTACACCTGCATTGTGGTTTGTGGTAAATGGGAAAAGGTAAAGATTGGAATAATTGTGCCAAAAGGGGATAATATTATGGTAGCTGTGAGGAATGAAAGAAGAAATTAAAAGAGAAGAGATGTACTCTGCAGGAATGATAAGGAATGTTGATGCAACATTTACATTTCAGCAAAGTTTTAGGCATGAAGGATGAATAATAGCAATGTGGACAACATTATACAACATGAGGTTATGTATGTAGAGAGAAGGGAGACATAGACTAACTAAGTAAGATATAGGACGGAATAGCAGGAGTGATCTGCGGTTGAGTGCGGAGTCTTGGTCTTTGGTACGCGTACACGTACACGTAATAGCCCCTGCATAACATGATAAAAGTATAGGAGTATAGAGGTATATTTGAAAATTTAATGACTCAACGGTAAATATTTGAAGGAGTACAAAGTGTGTCAAGTGTTGTTGGAGCGAGTGCCTATGGCTATGTAGTAACACGTTATAAGGGCCTATATATATATATACAGTGAATTTGAGCATATGAAAACAGCATACGTAACAACTATGCGGAACGCTCAATGCAAAAGTAACGTCCTTGATGTAAAACTCGCACGTACAGGCATTGGAGCAATAATAAATAAGAATATTATTGTATGTAGCCAAGCACCCAACAAGCAATCTTGTACTATAATATGTAATTGATTTAACTTCCGGTTTCACTTTCTTAACCTTGCTTTATCATGTACCATGTGTAGTTCCGGGTATTCATTTCAACACAATGCACAGTTGCCCCTGTGCACAATTAGTAATTTAGTAATTTACTGGACTTACTCCACACATAAAAAACGTACTCCATGGACTCTTTTGTCTAAACAATCAAGAAACTATAATCTATATGTACTATAAGGATAAGGACTATGGACTTCCTGGACCAAACACGGATGTAGTTTACACAAAGAATTCTGCGCTTACGTAACTTATTGTCATCATCATCATCATCATCAGATTGTACGTATAATCAAAAGACAGCTTTGACCGAATTACTCACCAAGAATGACAGCTCCAACAAAAAGACTAAGAGTGACTGTTATGAATGTAGTGAATCTCTGTAAAATCACAAAAAAGGGATAAGATTAATCCTTCAGTAACGTTGATCATACAATGAGATTTCTTAAAATTACTCTAAAATTAAATTTCATTCCGCCTGATGCACATTCACAAATTTTTTCCCCATATGTGGTTTCTCCGGGATAATTCCGTCATTCCTTTTCCAGGATTTTAAGCAACTGATCGTAAGTGAGTGATTATTACAAAAAAGAAGGAAAAAATGATGCGATGAATTATTCTGGGATCGCAATATTTTTAGTTGATTTGAGATAATGATTTTTTTGTGGCCGTGGTGGGTAGTTTTGCAATTGTTGTGGACTTATCAGCACGGCATTATTACATAACAATGAAAATTGAATTTTCCGCGTGAACCGTCAAGTGTAAAACTTAAAAACCCATGACACGTCTTATTACCCACGAAAAACGAAATCCTTCACACGAGGTTTCGTTGAGGTCCTCCAAATTATACAACACATGAGTAAAGATGTAAATGTGCAGCGTTTAAATACTAACTATAGGTAGTAGTTACAAACTTGTGATATACACTGCTCAACGTTACCATACACGGCATATATGGCTTTACAAAGGGAACGGTTCTTTACTAGGACTGAGAATAACTCGAAAGGTTTTTTTTTTAGCTGAACAATAACGCCAGGATGGGAAATATTTTGGACAACACACACACACACACAGTAAATGAGATAGACATTTGGAAGGGCACTTACTTCTTTGCGAACTCCGGGGAATATGATGAGAAAGGCGAGGTAAATGGTCAAGAAGACGACGCAAATGGTGATGGTGGGGAGGTCACCGGTGACTGGGGTTCGATTACTATAACTGTACAGTGTGGGTCCTCCCTCCGTCCGAAATGCATCAAACCACCCTTTCATTGTTCAAGCACGTTGCACGACGACTGTCCTCCTATAATCGAGCAAAAATAATAAAGAAGTTTTGAATTCAAATCCCTTGGAAGACACTGTACAGCACTCTTAATAGCACGTACACTCTTAATAGCCCGTACACTTGATACAATATTTCGAAATACAAACTAGAAGGGACACATGTGTTGTGGAAAAGTTTAAAAATGACGCACCGACTACAAGTGTAATGTGTGGAAGAGACCAGTGTGAACACTCTGGGATGTTTGCGGTGAATAAGGCGGATTGTGTCAGTCATGCTGGAAGACACGATGGACTTTGGGACTTAAAGGTCGGGACATTGGGTGAAGAGTAGTAGGATGATGCTAATAATGATTGCGAAAGGGAAACTACATAGGGATGGATGGAGAATTTGCAGGCGCGACAGAGCAAATCATGATCTTGTGTGATTGTTGGGGAGACAGGAATAATATGTGAAGGAGCGAGCGAGAGAGAGAGAGAGAGAGAGAGATATGCAGACATTCAGTCTTGAGAGGAACATGAAGAAATAAGCGGTATGTAGTAATATATAGTTAACTAACAGTGCTCTATGGGATAGTTGTAATAATAAATGTAGTCATACACACACACACACACCTTTGAGACAACGTACCTCTCTATCCACTACCCAAAAATACATTCAGTGACCTTCCAAGTACAGGTACATAGATAAAACCTTCAAGGACTTGTTTTGATCAAACCCCTTTTACTTTTTACCCCTTAACTTGTCATGCCTTATTATGTACTTATTCCCCTTGCTCACTCACTCACTCACTTATTCTTCTGCATCCATAGACCTAATGTGCACTTGACGTATGTACACACACGTATATCTTCATTCAATGTACCTTCGCTCACGCATATGTACAACACTACGTGTACTTGTACAACACTATGTGTGTACTTGTACAGCACTATATGTGTACTTGTACAACACTATATGTGTACTTGTACAACACTATATGTGTACTTGTACAACACTATATGTGTACTTGTACAACACTATATATGTACTATATGTATATGCACCTTGTTCCGATCAAGATTACAATTGTACACAGATGACAAGGTGTGCAAAGTGGATCTGTACGGAGCAAGGGCTGAAATCCAATGCATGCAAGGAGTACAGATAATTCTCTTCCAACAACTTCCTTCCTCATCATAAATTTAGCGTCGCCCTCATATATATATTTTAGCCCTTTTGCTCCATATAATATATTACATGATCCGTGTCCTCGACCTATACTGGAAAAACTCCTCATTGTTGGACAATCATATATATATATATCAAGTTCAGCGTCACGCTGCTGCCGAAAACCCACACCTTCAAAAATATTAATTGGCGCATAGCATTCCTTAATCTATCAATAATAATCAGCACGGACTGTGTCATATACAAGAAAGCCACTTCTCGCCTCACTTCCGTCTCCTTCCTGCAACCCCAATCAATAAGGAAGCATTATTATTAAATACATTTCAAAGTTTATGATTTCCTTCCTCACTCTCCCACTAACTCCATTGGCCTCTACGAATGACGAAGAATAGTTTGGATATACGGAGAAAGTAATGTTAAAAGTTGATGGGAAACAGACTCGGAGCTTATATGTTGTCCAATTAAAATATATCCCTATTTTAATTGGATTTGGACCAATTACAACTTGGTCCATATATCCATAACTGTTTATGAACTGTCATTATAGTAATGGATATGGCCAATCGATGGAAACTATTGACATTATCAATTCCATTTTATTACCTACTATGTATTATTAAGTAATTATTAAATGCAGACAAATAATAAGCTTGCATGGCTGATACTTCGTACACTGTAAAAAGGTAATACTGAAGATTGTCACAATGCTGCCATTCGTGCTTATTCTGGTAGTACAGCACTTAAGTAATTTCAGCCCTATGTAAACTACAAGAATTTGAGTGTACTTAAATGTACTTATTTTCAGATCAAGGTCCTTAATGTATTTATTTTCCTAGAAGCTGACATTTTAAATGCAATTTTAGTGCAATTTTCCTTAAAATTCAATATAGCCAGCTTTATCGTGAGTCAGTTTTTGCATGTCTGAAAATTCAAGGTGAGGAGCTGGGGGGTTCGAAGTTGATTTTAGTGCCTATTTCCTGTGCCTTTATTTATTGACCGATTTTAATGAAACTGGGCACAGACACTCATGAAAACATTCTACAGAAGTTGTAATTTTTAGAATTTCGAAATTCCGGGTTTTAACCGATTTTTCGGATGTTTTTAGTACAAGTTGAATAAATTATAATTTATCACGCTAAAATTAATATTATAATGTAAAATGACTAAAAGAAGTTAATTAAACCGCCCCTAATGATTTTATTAAGACTGACAATTTTGCCGGGTATAATCGGGTAAAGTTAGAAAAATCCAAGTTGCCGTTGCACCTAGCGCAAACATTTGTACTACAACTGTAAAATCATGTAAACTCTTTGTATGTATGCATTTTAAACAAGTCACGGTTTCTAGCCGTCCATCGGCTCGATAATCCGGGTCGTAACAGGTAAAATTCGGTTTTAGACACTTTTTCTTATAAATAGCCAAAAAGATTCACAGTGCTTATAAAAGCAATAAAAGCATTTTTTGGGACTTTTTCCTTGTAAAATTAACCCTATGATTTAGGTTCACATGGAGTTAACCCACTTTACATTTCCCATCTTGCACTGAAATGATGGTGGACATCTCATATCGCATTTAGGTTGACCTTGATTCAGGACTAAACAACACGGCCGATTTACGTAACCTTGGAATCAAATGAAAGGGAATTGAATTCTCTAGAGTGAACTTCTCGGGGTTTCTTAAAATGTGCATTCCTTGCTAACAAAATGTCAACATTTTGTTCATTTTCTTCTGTGCTTGCTCGATAATTTAGCTTACAGAGTTGAAAAATTTACATTTTAAGCACTAAATCACTCATTTTAATTTCAGAATTTGAGGTATTCAGTTGAAAATGAATGTGAGGTCGCTTTTTAGGAATTAAAAACAAAATATCTCCAGCGAAGTAGAATTAATAACTGCTAACCCTGTTTTTGAGACAACCCCGCCGACCTTATGCTCAAAAGGAAGCAAATAGAGCGAAGAACACAAATATGAAATCGGATTTTTCATAACAGTAATCAATAAAAAATTTGTAGATATTGAAGAGATATATTTTTAGCATGTTTGAAATTTTGCGGTGCAAATTGTGCGTGCACTAAAAATTTTTTGATTATTGACCATTGATTAACGTTTTGTGCTGAATTCGATAAAAAATATGCCATTCGTGTTGGGTCGCTATTTTGACATGCAGAGCTAAAAAAGCTACATTTTAGGTCTATATTGCACATTTTTAAATGAAGAAATTGAAAATTTAAAATAGGGTTTGAGATAATTGGTTTATGTTTCATTTGCATCAAAAATCATGAAAATCTATCAGTTTTTCACAACTTCGTGTTCAAATTAAAATATCGAAATCGTCTGCAGATAAGCTCTTAAGTTACTGAATATAGTTCTCTATTTCACACTCAGAAAAGTTAAAACCTCTCTGACTCCATTAATTATTTAGTTAATAGTGAAAACAACAGCTATTTGTGTATATTTACTGCAACAATAAACAGGTGTGGCTATTTGATCTTCTCGCAAGCGTCCCTGCCCAACATGCCCGGACTTGCAGGGGAGATACAAATCCGGAACAACTTTGAATGAGACAGTGCTGAAAATTGAAGTTGTACTTAGAACCTTATTTCATTTATTTTGGCCGGGGAATTGAAGGGCTATTGATGACGGAGAGGTCATCGATTTGGAAGGCGGGGAAGATATGGGGCAAATGGGAGCAAAGTGGAGGGTAGGGAGGAAGTTAACATGAAGACTGCACTGGCTGAAGGGGTAAATTAGGTGTCGGGATGGAGGCGGGTGAAGAAGACTTGGACCAGCTGACGTGTCCTATAAGCTTGCAAAGCCTTAGGACACATGCAGAGAAGACGCACGACGTACAATCGCACAAAAACCAGGCTTGCCCCATATGAGGGGTAAGGATTGGGAGCCGCCGCAAAATCGTCTGACGTATGCGGCGCCATCAAGTAGGAGTAAGGGAATAAGAAAGACCAACACGAACTTTGTAAAGGCCAAAACAAACGACTCTTTCATAATTCAATAATAATAATACAAATAGTTCAAAGAGCTGGATAAGAATAGTAGAAGTAAAAAAAATAATACAATTTTATTTACATGTGTAAGAATCGTGGTGTCAAAACATTGAAAATTATTTCGCGGAAATAATTCCGCCGGAAAAAACATCGCCCCATGGGGAAAAACTTCCGCGGATAAAACTTAGCTGGAAATTTTGTCGACGGAAAATATTTCGCAAACAATTGTCTCCCAGAAAAACATCGCCCCATGGAGATGCCCCATGCATAATTCTATCTGGTCCCACGTTTAAATTGGGAATAACAATACATGATTTAGTCACACTCATTTCATGGAATGCTCCAATGATTTATTACCACAACACATACACAACAATGCTGTGAGTCGAATAAATTGTCATTTTTGCGAAGGTCGCGACTTGATTAGTTACATTGTACATAGTTTGGACTTCTTATCACCTCATTCTCTTTTACTTTTCTTTGGATTTTCTCGATAATTTAATTAATCATTGTTAGGGCTGGGACCATTTCGCGTTTTTGACCCTAAAAATTTCGCAAAATTACAGTCAATTTTTTGCGGTATTTTGCAAAATTGATGACAAAATTTCGCGGTATTTCGCAAATTTTATACACATTTTCTTAAGTTTTTGTTTATTCTGGCTTTAGTTTGCGGTTTTTAACATCATTTTTACCGATTTTACCGAGTTATATTCAATTTTGAGCAGTTTTTAATGCCAAAAATAGATAAAAATAATTTAGGAATTAATTTCTCTAACTAAAATTGACGTTTTTGTGCAATAAATTCCAAAACAAGTTGTTGGAGTTCAAATTTCGCGGTATTTCGTAAAATATTTGTATATTTCGCAGTATTTCGCGTTTTTACACTATTTTTTGCGCATTTCGCGTTTTTCGCGATTTTTAAATTTAATTTTTGTGGTTTTGGAATGTTCGGATGTCCAATAAAACAATTTACCTAGCTGGGAATACTCTATTATGAATTTTTAACTTTATCGTGTTTTTCGCGATTTCCCAGCCCTAATCATTGGCAATTTAATTTTATTTCAATGACTTGAGAAGCCAATAATGAAGGAATGATCTGAGTGAGCAAAAATAAAAATTGATTCGGCACAACTTATTTGACCACTCTTGTGAGTTTTACTGCCGCAAATCCGTGGTTTTTTAGCATATGTATGTCCATTGGATGTATGTCTCTGATGTAGATGTTGTAACATCTACATCAGAGTTTTCCACGGAATGTTTTCCCCACGGGCGATGTTTATTCCGGGGAAATTATTTCCGTGAAATTTTTCCGTCAACAAAATTTTCAGTTTTTCCGCAGAATTTTTTTGTTCCATGGGGCGATGCTTTTTCCGGCGGAATATTTTCCGTCGACAAAATTTCCAGCGGAGTTCTTTCCTAAGACAGTCAGAATGTGACTTTGCCCGGGTATTATTATTAGCCCTCTGGAATTCAAAAACTGCGCGGGAAATCGGGGTTGCCCGGATATGATTTTGCAATCAATGTGCCCGGATACCCTAGTTCCGTTGTGCCCGGTTACTCTTTTGCCTTGCACATGTGTTCATAGGAAGGTGTTGCATATCGTCGACCGACTGTCGGCAGACTAAAAAAGAAGCTTAAATGATTTTGGATCAATATGAATGGGGAGCAATTCGTTTTTCGAAATACTTCAACTACATTTTACATATAGACGCCAGATATTGTCAAATAAACATGACATGTATATGCCTGTGATATAAACATATTTGATTTTAGTGTCACAGAGTCAAGATTGCCCATGACTTGATAAAATTAGGAGTTACTGAAATTTTTATTTGAATGCATAATGGTTTGCTTATTAAAGGTTCGGTGACTCAGAGGTTAAATTTGAGGTTTGCTTTTTAACCTAGGTAAAATGTTTGGTGACAAAGAGGTCAAACCGTTTTGATTTTTAAAAACGTTCTAATTAAAATCATAATAATTAATTTTGTGTAGGGAAATGTTCCTGAGAATTTCTTTAGAATTGGTCAAGGTTCCTGGGTTAAATGTTGAGTGACCCGGAGTTCAATCGGTTATGATTTCCAGAAACTGTCCCATTAACATCCTAATGATTTCAAAGGAAGATTCCCTGAAAACGGATATTTAAATCGGACTTGGTTTGCAGCTTGACCTGGTTTAAATGGTCAGTGCCTGAAGGTCAAACTGCGAAGGTTAACGTAACAAATTCTCGCGTTTTCAAGCTCCCTCCGTCCCCTTTAAAGTGAAACTGACAATTTTAAAATCGCATTATTTATTTGTAAATAGTCCGAAATGCTCCGACAGCTCCATCTGTTGATTAATTTTGCAGGTTGCGTTGCTAAAGTTGGGATTACAGAATGTTTGTATTGCATGTAGGAATGCAATGACTATGCAAACCTATATGCAACCCCAGGCATTAGTAACGCAGCCCCATGGAATCAAACGGGAGCAAGCAGGTGCATAATAACTAGAACAGCGTTAACAAACGACCGCTTGCAGGTACATATATTATTTGAGAAAGAGAAAGCGAGGACGTATACCTTCGATACGAAATTAACAATACTTTTAAAGCTTCCAAAACTCTTCTTGTCAATACCGCTTTTGTGCATACAGTTTATGTGTGTATCCCTGGAGTTACGACTACACCAAATAGACACGTCGGCCAAATGTGACACACACATTTTCAAAATTCTATACAACTTGTGAAATTTTTACCCCTGAATTGAGGACCGTGAATTTTAATAGGCACCATACTTTTTTCATAGTCTACAAGTGCGCCAGATTTTATTTCTTTGCGAACGCTCATTGCGAACATTCATTCGTCGGCTATCCGACGGATGACATCACATAAAATTCGCTCCCGTTTAGCATCAATTTCCGAAAGGAAAATCGGCATAACATTATCTCAAAATATTACAACTAAGGCAAGTTAAGTGCGGTGATTCCAAATATCCAGTCGTTCTTGACCG
>JAQGAK010003266.1:0-15764 GCA_034696945.1 Lipothrix lubbocki
ATACAAAAATTAATACAAAAATTAATACAAAAATTAATACAAAAATTAATACAAAAATTAATACATAAACTAATACAAAAAATGATACAAAAACTAATACAAAAAATAATACAAAAAGTAATACAAAAATTATCATAGAAATAATACAAAAAATAATACAAAAATTAATACAGAAATTAATACAAAAATTAATACAGAAAATAATACAAAAATTAATACAGAAATTAACACAAAAATTAATACAGAAATAATGCAAAAACTAATACAAAAATTATTACAAAACTAATTATTCCCAAAGAATGTACCTGTAAATGGGTCTGCCAAGGTCCTCACGGTACCACAGGACAAGGATAACATCGTCATTTCTGGGATCCGGCAGGGAAATATCACAGGGAAGATTTGCCGTCTCTTTTTTAACTACTTGAACTTCCGCCATAGGAACTGCAATGAAAAAGAAAATTTATTTATAATTAATTGCTCTGTTAATTTCAATTATTAAAATCAATAATAAACACAAATTAAATAAATTTATTTTCTCATTAATAATCCTTATTATTAAAGGTATTTATAATAATTATCTCTTAATAATTAATTCCCCCACAATGCCGCCGCCAGTCTTAAAAATTATAATTATTAATTACCGGAACATCAAAAACAACTTTAAATCCATTATTTATTTCCGTTTGGACAATGCGAAAAATCGCTGGAAGCGCTAGTAATCTCCCGCAGAATCCTGAAGGAATAAGAGGAAGAAGCCCGGAGATTTTGACGTGCAAATTGGATTTTGTATCCTTGGCTGCGGAGCAACAAAGGCAAAGAGAAATGAGAAGGATCCTTATTGCTCGGTGTCAAATCCAAAATCATCCAACAGTGTTGCGTCTAAATGTCTAAAATGGGAAATTATGAAGGAGCTCCCACAAGCAAAAAAAGGAAATATAGAAGTGAATGCCTGTGTGTGTGTTTCAACACACAAAAGACGGATCGATCGGCGGAAATTCCCACGAGGGATCCCTCCACACAACACACGCTCCGATTAATTCCAGCCAACAATCTCTGCCGCAGAAGTGCCGCACACACAGAGAGAAAGAGAGAGAAAGAGAGAGAGAGAGCTATGCGAATTTATAGGAATGGAAAAGATTTAACCCAAGGCCAAGGCGCCTTTCAAATCCGAAAATTCTACAACAAAAACCTCCCACCACACAGCTCTTTAGACTAATTACCGCCCGATCCACACAAAATTGTTTTCACAGGAATTCACACACCAAAATCAAAGCTACGAAAATCTAGCGCTCTTTTCCCTTCCGACGAACAATTTATTTTTAAATTTACAAATAATAATCCAGCCACACTTGAATTTCCCATCCGAAAATGCTTTCTCATACTGCAGATTGTAAGCGAAACTTTAATTTCGCTATTATTATTTTAAGATGCTGTAATTAATTTTGCTTGGCAGAATCTTCCATAATATATGATTTTTCAACAAATAATCTAGCAAAAATTGATTTTTGAAACAAAAAATGAAGAAATTTTATAATTTTGCATCTACAAGTCTTTAAAAACTATAATTCTGCATCAGAAAATTTATCAAACTTTAATTATGCGACAAAAAAATCCAAAAAAGTGTAATTTGGCGCCCACAAATTTAGCAAAACTGTCAGTTTTTACCTGAAAATATTGAAAAATTATTGTTTTGCATCGGAAAATGTAAACAACAAAAATTGTGCGCCAAAGAATTTAGGAAAACTATAAATTTGCATCGGAAAATCTAAAGAAACTATAATTTTCATCGGAAAATTTAGAAAAATAATGATGTTGAATCGGAAATTGTAACGAAAAATCTAATTTTGCATCGGAAAATCTGGAAAAACTATAATTTTGCATCGGAAAATCTGGAAAAACTATAGTTTTGCATCGGAAATTCTAAAAAAAACTATAAATTTGGATCAAAAATTTTAAAAAATATATTTTGCATCGAAATTTCCAAAATAACTATAATTTTGCATCGTAAAATCTAAAAGAATAATTTAGAGTAGAAAATAATTTTTCGTTAAAATCCTCACTTGTAAAATATTTAAAAACTATTTCCTCAAATTTCCCTCCTTGAATCTCTCCCAGCCAGCCAGCCTTGAAAGTTGTCTAATAGTACTTATTAAGTCTCGGGCCTAATGCCAGATCCCGTGACTAATAATATATGCCATGATGAACGAAAGCTTTGGAGAATTTCCCGCGTATGTGCATTAAGGGAAATTACATATAATAAATACCCATAAGCTCCCAACTTGTACATATGTTATCCATGAGAGCCATAAACCTTATCCGGTTCTTATGGATATTTAGCCTGGGAAAAGGTATCGCGAGCCAAGTAATCTCTCCCTACTTTCTCCTTTCTCTAGCTTTCTCTCTCTCTCTGTGGGAAAGAATGCAGAAATTCTGGATCCGAATATAAGGTCGTGGGCCTTTCCAAATCGATCTCATCGCTTTCTTTTACACGCCCGCACTTATCCCTTCCCTCCACATAGAATCTGCATAATCGCAAAAATTCCTCCATTTCTGCCTTATTTCTCTCCCCTTATTATTAAACGTGTCCTCATGCAAGAGTTTTCACGAGTCACGTGGGCAATATCGCGCTATTAGTTCGCACGTGGAAATCAATATCCCGATGTGGATTTACTTTTGTTGGGGGAACATTCTTTTTACAGTAGAGTGAAAGGGAAATTTTGAAAACGTTTCTGACTTTAGTTGGCCTACAAGTTAAAATCTGTTGCAAAAATAATTATTTTATTATTCAAAGACAAATTTATTGTGGTAAATTGCCGAATGTTATTTTCGCCGATTCAAAAAAATCATTCCGATGTACCAAATTATTTTAATAAATTTTAAAAATTCATACCGACTTCAAAGAATTTTTTGTCAATTTAAAAAAAATTGTGCCGATGTAAAATAATTTTTTGGGCACTTTAAAAAATTCGTAATGATGTAAAAATAATTTTTTGAGCACTTCAAAAAATTCGTACCGATGTAAAATAATTTTTTGGGCACTTCAAAAAATTCGTACCGATGTAAAATAATTTTTTGGACACTTAAAAAAATTTGTACCGAAGAAAAATAAATTGTCGTACATTTAAACAAATTCCCAAGGACGTAAAATAATTTTTGTCAATTCAAGCAAATTTCTGTAGTTGTAAAATAAATTTTTGGAAATTTAAAAATATTCGTACCAATTTTAAATAAATTTTTGTCTAAAAAAATTTCCACCGATGCAAAAGAAAGTTTTAGCAATTTAAAAAATTTCTACTGCTGTAGGAAAGTATTTCTAATAAATAAAAAAATTCATAAGGGCTTTAAAAATAATTTCGTCAACTTAAAAAATTCTGTAACGATGTAAAGTAAATTGTCAGTAATTTATGCAAAATTCCTAAATTCCTATTGATGTAAAAACAGTTGCAAAATAAAAACATTGATGAGAAAAATAAGTTTATCCAATTAAAAAAACCTTATAGGCTTAAAACAACTGGCAAACATTTAAATTTAAAGATGTACAGAAACCTCCAGCAAAATTGCCTGTAAACGGTTTACTGCTTAAGACATGACAGGATTAGATTCTCTGGGATCGATTAAAGCTCAAGGTTGATTAATCAAATGGTGTGTGTCCGGAGGTGGTGTGCAGATGGGCTTTAAATTAGAGCGGATTAGTTCCCTTCAGACGATCTGTCTGTTCCTGTCGCCCTTCAGTCTTTTCATTTCGCCAAGCGTCTCCAGACGCCTAACGTTTCCCCCCCCCCTGACAAGCCCGCCGGTCCTGGTCTAGACACCACAAACACTTCTCCAAAACAGACGGAATTCGGTGGCGGAGCTGCCTAAGGTATTACTGCAGTGTCAACAGCATTCGCGGGGCGAAATCCTTATTGTTTTGCTGTTGTTTTATCCCGTATACCACACCTCTACATTTATATTCATATGTTTTTTCTATATTGACTTTTAACCTTTAAACTTTCCGCCGTACTATTTTTCCATATGCGTGGGAAGCTGTCTGGGGGAATTTGTTTGTGGAATCATCGCCATTTAAAGTTGCCGCAAATTATTTAAAATTTTCGAAATTGCACAATTTTTAAATATTTGCCAATTTTTTGCAAATAGACAAAAATTTTCTGAACAATTGCAATAAATCTAGAAAATGTGCAGTACATCTTGAAAATTTGCAAACATTTTTATAATATAATCAAAAAATTGGCAATAAATTCAAAAACAATTTAGCGCCACTATCTCAAACGAATTCATGCAAATTCCCCATCTATTCCAAATAGCCTACAAAACAGGCCTGAAACACCGCTGGAAAGAGTAAAACTTGGCAGCAGCAGAGCATTTGAGTGGATGAAATTGAAAAAAATGGCGGGCTCAAGGATATTAAATTTTTTTATAAATAGGTTCTCTAACGGGGAGAGTGAGATGCCTAAAGAATAAGAAGCAAGACCAAAAAATTCTCCTGGATAGGAAGAGAGTATAGAAAATCCAGTGGGAGAGCCAAATAAAATCTAAATAGGAGTAACTACGGGTAATATTCGAGGAAAACAATGTTTTTTTAAAGCTTGTGTGTCTTGTGCATACAAATATAGAAGATTTGTTTATTATTATTATTGTTTTCATGTATTTTAGCATTACATTTCTTCTTTTCAGCCATAGTTCTATGCAAAAAATCGTATATATGAAAACGGTGGCTCTAGAATGGAACTTGTTTTTATGTTTATGCACGTTATGTCAGAAATTACGGATTTTTTTAAAAGAGAAAGTAGGAGAAAGTAAGAGAAAGTAGGAGAAAGTGGGAGAAAGTAGGAGAAAGTAAGAAAAAGTGGGAGAAAGTAAGAGAAAGTGGGAGAAAGTAAGGGAAAGTGGGAGAAAGTAGGAGAAAGTAGGGGAAAGTAACAAAAAGTTGGATAAAAAATAAAAGAAAAAATAAAAGAAATTGTAAAATAAAAATTGACGGGTCATAGAATTCAAGAGCCGCTCTGTTGGACTGCAAATGCTACTTCGTCACTGCCTAACGAGATAAAAAGTTGGCAAATTTCAAGTTTTGAGACCGAAAGCACATTGCTAATGAAAATATATAGGACAATTTTGCATGGGCACAAAGTGAGATGGCGTTTTCAGTTATGGAGAAAGTAGGAGAAAATAGGAGAAAAAAGAGAAAATAAAGGGAAATAGGAGAAAATGGCATTGCATGATGATGATAATGATGATGATGATAAGGGCTGGGACAACGATGTGATGATGCAAAATAAGATCACAGATATAAAATGAGAGTATCCTGGATATACGCATGCATATAATAATGTGTGCCTTTTTCAAGTGAAATAGTTGCACAAGTTTGGGAAAGTACACACATGTTCATTTGTGCTTCTTCCCTTTGGATTGCTCGTCAAAAAAGGAAGAAAGGGAAAAAATTCATGTGACTATGATTATTTTTTTTTCTTTTACTTTCCCCACTACTATCTCCTTTCCCCATTTACTCATTGTCTTCCCTATTTTCCTATCTAGCTTTCTTCCTTTCCTTCCTCTATTTTCCCTGCCAACAGATGCAATCTTTGGGAATTCTTCGAGATAACGGCGCTATTTGTATGACTTTTTTCATACGGAATTCGATATAGTCCATATATTTGTATGCATGTGCTTTAATCTTGAGCGCCCTAAACTTATTTCCCAAAACGAGATTTAACGATGCTGAACAAATCCTCGATTTTCGACCCAAATGTGCGAACATTTTACTCAAGAGAATTTATTTTTTTGACTGTGGAAACTTCTTGCTTTGGGAAAAATTTGCATTAAATTTTTAGCAGATTTTTTTGTTTTTGCAAATTTTACATTTTTATTAACATTTTGAAGCCTAAAATTTACTCAATAAATCAGGAAAGACAGCAAAAGTATTGTTAACGTTTTGACTTGGAGAAGCCAAGAAAACAATTTTTTAAAAAGGAAAGTAAATGTTGTGAGTAACGAATTGGTGCAACTGAAAAACAAAGTTTGGCATTCACATTTACTTTGATTGAATTTAGCCAAAGGGCAAACTTTAGCATGGAAAATGTCGGAAGAGGAATGAAGAACATTAAGAAACTTATTGTATTATATGGTTTCCTCATTCCGTAAAGGTAGGGAAATGTTTCTGAAGAAATGCATGGAAAGTACGTATTACATAAATAAAGATATGTGTATGAATATAAAACAAGAAAAATGTGCATGTATAAGGCTTAACTTAAGAAATAAAGAAGAAAATGAGCTGTTTCAAGTATGCCGACGATAGCTGGAAGCCAGTTCTAAAATCATACGTCGGAAATAACGGCACACCTTCTCTAGACTTCCTCTGTCGGAATTTATTTTTCTTCCCTTCTTCTTTTGAACAAAGATTTGCAATAAAATTTGTACCAAAATTTGCAATAACGTTGGAAAAAAATGTGTACCAAAATTTGCAATAAAATTTGTAAAAACATTTGTATCAAAATTTGCAACAAAAATTTGTAAAAACATTTGTACCAAAATTTGTAAAACAATTTGTGCCAAAACTTGCAATAAAATTTGTGCCACAATTTGCAATAAAATTTGTGCAAAATCTGCAATACAATTTGTACCAAAATTTGCAATAAAATTTGTACCGAAATTTAAAATAAAATGTGTACCAAAATTTGCAATAAAATTTGTGCAAAATTTGCAATACAATTTGTACCAAAATTTGCAATAAAATTTGTACCAAAATTTGCAATAAAATTTGTACTGAAATTTGAAATTAAATGTGTACCAAAATTTGCAATAACATTTGTGCAAAATTTGCAATACAATTTGTACCAAAATTTGCAATAAAATTTGTACCGAAATTTGAAATAAAATTTGTACCAAAATTTGCAATAAAATTGTACCAAAATTTGCAATAAAATTTGTACCGAAATTTGAAATAAAATTTGTGCCAAAATTTGCAATAAAACTTGTGCCAAAAGTGCAATACAATTTGTGCCAAATTTGCAATTAAATTTGTACCGAAATTTGCAATAAAATGTGTACTAAACATTCACAATGAAAATTTATCCAAAACGTGCCGATAAGCTTAAAATATTTTCACTAAAATTTGTCTATAAAGAAATTAAAATTTGGTAACAAACGTTGTGTGAAAATTGAACCAAAAAATGAAATTTCAATTTTCTTGAAATTGTGAAATTTATATGGTAATTTATGAATTTGTATGTAAATCACTACTATTGTGGAATTTGAATTTTAAAAAACTAAATTTTTTAAAAGACAACGAACAACTAGCAGTGATAATACATTTTTTATTTTATACAAATATTGTTTTCCAGTAAGGAAGAGCTAAGAAAACACACGAACAAATTAACCACACAAAAATCCGAATGCAGAAAATAAGATACAGATTTGGGTGTAAAAAGGCAACGCTGGAAAGCCCCAGGAGGAAATGAGTCCGTGGAAATGCAGAATCCCTATGAATATGAACTCTTGTAAGCTATAGGAATTCCCATGCTGAGCATCTCAGAGGTAAAAGAGGAACTACAATATACATATATAGATATAGGGTCCGTGAATAAGGCGGGAAGTTGGACTGAAGTAATTAGATACGTGGAAGTAGAAAGGGCTTGATTTGAAGCCGCTGTAACCACTTGATACGGCAGGTAGTAGATTTAAGTTCATTTGTGCAAGAGCTGCTGCTCCGAGAGCTCATTATTCCTTTTCCTTGCACATATGTACACACGCACATTGCATTTAGCCGTTACCCAAGCAGCTTTCCCAACAGCGGAAGTTTCCACAAATTATTCCTGCACGCTTCCCCCTTCGTTAACTTTCCTCCTCCAACTTCCCTTGGGCTTTTTCAAAAGGAGACTCATGGCGCTCAGATCTCAACAACAATCCTTCCCTTTCCCCCTTCCCTTTCTTCCTTTCTTTTCCGCGCCCTTTCTCCCCAAAAACAATTTTTCCAACACTTGATGGATAAGTAAAAAAAAAAACAAATCTATATCCCGGGAAAGTTTCAACACGAAAAAAATAATCCCAACCACAACACATATCAACAACAAAAATTCGTTTTGGTACGAATTTCAAACAAAATTTAATATTTTACAATGGGAAGATTCATTTTTGTAAAATACTATTTTTCAATGTAAAATACTTTTGTAATATTATTTCTGTATATGTAAAATATTTTTGTAAATAAAATTTCTTTACACAAACGCATGCACAAAAATGCTTGTGTGGGGGAAATTTTGTTATGCAAATTGACCATATAAAACAACATTTATATTATACAAACTTTCTCTACAAAATTTCAAAGTCTCACGAGCGTATCGCAGAGCAACAGTGAGAATGAGAAACTCTGATTCCCTTTGGCAAAATTCGGAGAAAGTTGGAAACGCTTCTTGAAGGGGAGAAAGTTGACTGGACGAGAGTGCCTAAAGTTTAGAGTTTTATAGAGTTATTTCTATTGAGTATTTTCACTTTTAAAAAAAATTTTAGTGATAAGAAAAATTTAGGGTGCAGATTTTTTATTTTTGGTTAAGTTTGTTATTTCTATCAATTTTACGATTTTTGTGAATATTTATATTTTTGTAAATTTTGAAATTTTTTAATTTTTGTAAATTTTGCAATTTTTGTAAATTTTGCAATTTTTGTAAATTTTTAATTTTTGTAAATTTTGTAATTTTTGCAATTTTTGTTAATTTTGAAATTTTTGTAAATTTTGCAATTTTTGTAAATTCGGCTGTTGTAAATTGCGCAGTTTTTGCTGTTTTTTAAAATTTTGGTCTTTTTTGTGTTTTTCTAATTTTTTTAACGCTTGTAAATTTTGCAATTATAGCTGTTTTTCTTAATTTTGTTAATTTTACAATGTTTGCTAATTTTGTAAATTTTGCTCGTTTTAAAATGCCATAATTTTTTAATTTAAGCAATTCTAGTACAATTATTTGTTCCAAATTTACATAAAAAACAAATTGCAAATACATTTGACACACATTTTTATGCTAATCTGCCAGCCCTCAATATTTCATTAAATGTTTCAAAAAAATCTTGTGAATTAGATTTAAAGATGTAGATTGCAAAATTATTTTTAGAAACTTTACCCCTACATAAATATTAAATCTCTCATAAAAGTGGGACATTTCTACGAGCATAAATAGATTGAGGAAATCCAGCCAAACTAAATGCGGAAATCTTGCGAGTAAAATGCAATCCAAAATATTTGAGTGAGTGAGTGCGAAATAAATGAGAAATGTTTAAACCATATGGAAATAACTATATATGGGGGAACTACAAACTTCTAGTATAGATGACGAGCTCGCAAACATGACAAAGTTTTTGAGCGTGTGTGCGTAATAATGCAATAGCTAATCAAGCTCAAATTTATTATTAAGGTTAGTCCTGATAAAAGGATTTCCGTCATAATATTTGGACAATTCCTTATTTATTCGACGCAGTTGTGTGTGTGCGGCACTAGAGATTTCACGCCGAGATTATTACATTTATTTGCTCATTTAAATTTGTTTTCCCTCCATAATTTAAACACTCAAATCTCTTTCCGTTCTGTTTCTGTTTCTATGTACAATTTCTATTTCTGAATTTGCTGCTGGTGGTGTTGGAAAACCAATAACAGATACTTCCATAAGATTACACGGGAGTTTAAAACGGCCATCCAGGAAGTTCTCAAGTGCTGGAGAATGGGCGAGATATAATAATTACATATTTAGAAAGGTTATTATTTCTTCCTCAAATCTGGTTTTTGGCACTTTGCACATATGTTTTTAGTTTACTTCCAGTTAGTTATTACGCGGGATTTTCTGTTGAATTTTGTGGGAAATTGGGTTTTTGGATTGAAAATCAGGTTTTTTATTAAGAAATATCCGGTTTTTTGTTAGTAAATATCAGGTTTTTCCCGTGTAAAAAACAGGTTTTTTAGTTCTAAAAATCAGGTATTTTTGTGCTAGAAATCAGGTATTTTTGTGCTAGAAATCAGGTATTTTTGTGCTAGAAATCAGGTTTCTTGTTTGCAAAACGTGGCAAAACGAAATGTGTAATAATTAATATAAACAAAAATGATGAGAGTTTGGAGGCGCAGAAATAATTTGTGGTTTGCGTTTGTAATGTAATCTTTCATCGTATCTTCAACTCAATTAACAACACATTTTAATGCGGATCTGGTGCTGGAACGAGAGATTTTGTAGAAACTCAATTTAATAGGATTTGGAAGGATTCATAACTTGGGTGGATTTAATAGGATTTTACGGGCGTTACTAAATTTCAGGATTTGTGGGATGTTCGGAAATTTCCAGTATCTGTAAACATTGCTAGGATGTTAACAATTTGCAGGATTTAAAAAATTTTTTAAATTTTCAGGATTTTTAAAATTTTCAGGATTTTTAAAATTTTAGGATTTTTAAAATTTTCAGGATTTTTAAAATTTTAGGATTTTTAAAATTTTCAGGATTTTTAAAATTTTCAGGATTTTTAAAATTTTCAGGATTTTTAAAATTTTCAGGATTTTTATAATTTCCAGAATTTTTAGGATTTCCAGAATTTTTAGATTTCTTACCTTTTCCATAATTTTTAAAATTTTCAAATTTTCCAGAATTTTCACAATTTTCAGAAAAAAAAATAGAATTTAAATAATTTATAGAATGGTTATAGAACTATTGCTTTATGATAATTAATAAAAATTTTACAATTTCTAAGAATTTTTATAGGTTTTATAATTTAAATAATTTTTAGTTTTGACAATTTTACCCCTTCAGGAATTTCCAGAATTTTACTATTTTTCAAACTAGTGGGATTAATTTCTGAAATTTAAAGACCCATTTGAAAAAACCGATGGAATCCACAAAATTTTGAAACCAACTGACCAAAATGCTCATTATTATATATCTTTGCATAGGATCTGTAATAAGCACAAGTCTAAAATGTTCCTATCACGTCACCCCCGAAAACTCCACAATTTAGCAACGCCAGCCCTGCAAACGTTAGTTTTGAAGTACTGTGCAAACATATGGAATTTGGGCAGGGGCTACATCCGGACCATCCATTTGATGTAGTGGAGTTGAGTGAGTGTGGAGAGGCTGGAATTGATCCCTGATGCACATCCACATTTTCATTATGATGCGGTAACGACTTGTTCCCCGGAAATTGTAATTGGCAACTTTACAGATAAGCACACAGCATGAGTACAGTACGGCACAGCATATGTCAAACACGCATACGTACATATCTTTGGCGAAGTATCAAAAAGTACTAATTTCTATATGTTGAAGGTATAGAAATTAGCACTTTTGGATCTTTCATTCGGCCGACGATATGCAATGATGATAGGGAAAATCAGAAAACACCCGCTTAAATGCAATCAACCTTGTGTGTGGATGAATACCCGCCATATGTGTTTTGTGTATGTGAACATTGGTTACCAATAAGTACACATGTCCGTTTCACATGTAATTACTTACTACACTTTGGCACATACCATATAGATACAAATATCCCTTAGACAAATATAATTACATGGATGTACATATATGTGGATATGCATTCTCAATGCAAACAAGCCTATATTATGATATGACACTTAATTTCATATAGAGAAGTAAAGCATATAAAATTATGGATCTATATGCTTTACATATGGCAGCCATATGCTTATACATACAATGTGTAGCACATTGTAGGTATAAGCATAAGCATACTACATATGTTTATGTGTAGGGAAATAATCTCTATGTTTAGTATAGGGAATAATAGAAGTTGTGAAAGTTTGAAGCCCGTGCATATATGTACTATAGTTCGTATGTTAAAACTTGGCTTGGTTTAGTTTGGTTTGCCTTGGCAGAGCAAACCTCTCGCAACTCATCATCTCCCTGGCACTCTTCGTAATAACAATAATAATCACCACGGCCACAATGACGTGCATACCGTCGGGGTAATTACCAACCGTGTGCAAAGTCCGCAACATCCCCAACACACCAAATCTACATCGATGAGCTTCGGACGACCAACTACATACTTCAACAACCCATACAAACACATGTAGGTACTTTCCTTTACTATAGGAATTTCCAGTTCGGGATTTCTTATAGGAATTTCCATATATTTGTAATTTTTCCGTGTATATTTTCACATGTAAATCTGCATGGTAAATTTACACCATGTAAATTTTCACATGTAATTTCCCATATATACTTCTATATGTAATTTGTAATACAAAATTTCATATTATGCAATTTCCCTATATGAATTCCTATGTATACATGATTTTCTCCTATAGAAATTTCCTTATGTAATTTTTCTATACAAATTTCCATATCTAGATGTAATTATCATATAGGATCCTCTGTATGTAATTTCCCCATAAGAAGAATCCACTTGTAATTTCTTCACAGTAATAAGCACATGTGTATACATATGTGAGCATTAGTTTACATGTATGCACATGGAGCCATAAGTTTACAAGTGTGTACATATGCAACCGTAAGTCCACAAGTATGTACGTATGTGTTAATAGCATGAAACACACACTCCCAAAATCCACAATCCACACACCAAACCGAGAGTCCCGATCCTCCATGTGAATCAGATAACGAGATGAAATCTGCTCATTCCCTATCATTCCCTCCACCATATAGTGTAGTTTAATAAACATAAACTACATATACAAATACAAGCACTATACCCTGCTAATATTTTCAGCTCATTGAAAACAGCAAGATAAACACTCACACACGGTCCAAACACATACGAGAATAAATCTCTTCGCAAACCTTTCCCCTACCCTTCCTAGCTCTTCCTCGGTATTTACATACAGCAAGCATATGGTTCTTAATAGCACCAAAGTATGGGAATATACCGAAGTAATTACAACTATACAATGTATAAGCTATAGGGCTAATAATGTGAGATGTAATAATACCTAAGTTAGATAACACCTACGTGTGCATACGGATAATTAAAGCGAAACCTATTTATTCGAGCTTATTACTATATTTATGCTCACAGTTACTCCGAATTTAAACGTATTTATCGGATTAAATTACTTTTCTGAACCTTCCATATACTTATGCATGTATGTACATATGTACACAATGTATGTATTTCTCCCACGGAAACAGAAAATTCCCTCACGGTACCTACAACTGTTTTCACAGTACCTCAACATATCATCCCGGTACCTCAGAATACCTTCACGGTACCTCAAAATATCTTCACGGTACCTCAAAAAATCTTCAGGATACCTCAAAACATCTTCAGGATACCTCAAAACATCTTCACGGTACCTCAAACTATCCTCACGGTACCTCAAAATATCTTCAGGATACCTCAAAACATCTTCACGATACCTCAAACTATCCTCTTGGTACCTCAAAACATCATCCGGTACCTAAAAACATCTTCACGGTACTTCAAAATAATTTCACGGTACCTCAAAAAATCTTCAGGGTACCTCAAAACATCTTCAGGGTACCTCAAAACATTTTCACGGTATCTCAAAACATTTTCACGGTACAAAATTCCTCATTGTAGGTAAAAACAATCTGAATTTAAAGAAATAAAATTCTAAATTTAAAAAACAAATAGGAATAAAAAACAAAAACAAATAGACAACCCAAACTAAGCAAATATTGTTGTACAATAACAAGTAGGAATTTCTGGAGGAAAATGGCGCCTGGAATTTCAGTCAGCTTTGTAGTAAGTAGTATAGTAGATATAGCCAAACGGGAGAGATATCTGGAGGGGGAAAAATGAGAAAAGAGAAATATATGGCTGAAGAAGTAGAAGGTTGTTGGAGAGATGTAAATTCTTGTGAGGAATTATGTGAGCCATACATTAGCCCCCGAACCATCCAATACGTCTTGTGTTTGGATGACCGGAACGGACAGATAGATGGATGGTTGTTTATACTCAAGTAAATGATAGACTTGCAGAGAGAGAAAGAGAGAGTGAGCTCTGAAGCTCTTACATTTTCCTCAAGCCTTGCGGCTGACGTATGCAGAAACGTCGTCCGGAGGCCATGGACAGTATTAAGACGGAGGAGGGGCAGGGCCGAAAGTAACAATATCACGAAGAGAAAGTAAAGTATAAAATTTCCCAATATATTTCCCCTACTATTTCTGACTATTTTCTTAAAAATACGGAGTAAATAATATTGGTTTTTTGTAAGAAGAAATTTAATATATTGGAACTCATGTTAAATTTGTTCCTTAGCTCCTCAAATTTTGTTTATCTATATTTTCTATAAATACAAAATATAAATTGCGCTATTTTTCAATCCATTTACCTCTTTTGTTTGTGTTTTCCAAAGGAAATCCAATGAAGTAAATAAATCCAATTTGAGAAAAATGCGAGGAGTTTAAACTCCAACTAAAGGTTCAGGAAATGTAAATGTTTTTGCAATATTTACACACGAGATATATACAAATGTAATACAAAAAGGATATGAATGTTTTTTTTCTTGTTAGGTTGTCGCTGCTGTGGAAAAGAATTTCGACGAGTGGGCTTAAAATTTATTTTTACACTTAAGCAAGCATAAAACCTAATGGGTAACAATACAAATGCACATGGAAATTGTGCTGCCCAATTTATCACTTGAGCTCCGTATGATAAAGTGTCTGGCATCATTTTCTCCTCTGTAGTCTTTTCTTGTATTTTCTTATGGTACTTTCTCCTCGCGCTTACAATGTACTTATACTTTTCACCCCAAATTTACGCCACTATTCGTCTCTGCTATGATCCATTCAAGCTCACACTATTTTCCCTTTCTGCAACTTCGACTTTTTGCATTTCTCTTCTAGTTATGAGATTTTCCAAATTTTTCGAATTTACAAAATTAAAAGTTTTGAAAATTTAGCTAAGAAATTTGCGAAACTGCCAATTGGGGTTAAAATTTCAGATATGTTTAAAAATGTGATCGGGAAATTTGGAAAAGTTTAGGAATATGAAGAAGTTTTTTAAATTTATAAAATTTTGTAAATTTGTTTAAAAAATTTACTACGCTTTATATTGTGGTTTATTTAGTTTTGCCATATTGGTTTTAATTTTTTATGAATTGTTGCAAAAGTAGGTGTGAATTTATTGTAAATATGTCTAAAATATTCTAACATTCGTCTAAATTTGATGTAAAGTCCAACATTTTTGTTTTGCCTAACAATTTTGTAAATTTGTCCTAAATTTTTCAAACTTTGTTTTAAATTTTTGTAAATTTGGTTCGAATTTTTGTAAAGGTTTAAATTTTTTAAACTTTGTGTTAAATTTTTGTAAACTCAAATATTGGAACAAAGGATTTTAAAAAGATAATTACAATCACCTCACAACTCTTACAGTAAAACACCAGACTATAATGTGAATATGCTGAAGACTAAAAATAAATTTATAAGGAAACAGGATGGAATCATTAAATTCAGAACCGGAATTATTTGAGAAATAGTAATATATCTAATGTTTTTAAATACAAATGAGCAAATATGGAGGATAGTAGTTGGGAAGAAGGACAGAACTTTTTCATTCAAATAAATTCCCGCCAGGAATCTAGGTATTTGATTGCTCCTCCCCCCATTTCCAGGTAATACCCAATAATTTCAAATAATAGAAATTTGAATTCAATATTTCCCCCAAAATCCCCATGAAATCAAACATTGAAAACTCCCCAAAACAGCGACTTGCATGCAGGCAGCGTGCAGGCGGCCACCCTTGCATTATGTGTATTTAAATACATTACAGCGATAGGAAATAGGATTGCTGAGTCGCATATG
>JAQGAK010003267.1:0-15754 GCA_034696945.1 Lipothrix lubbocki
ATACGTCGGGAGAAAATCGCTTTGGTTCTGGGCGAGGAAGAACAATATATGAATTCTGATTACTTGGCTTTGAGCCGGACCGCTAGTCTAAATGATGTTATGATTTTGGATGATAATATTGCGGATGATCGGTTGACATTAGCAAAGCGTAAAAAACGCGATGTGGTTAGCTTTGAGTTGGAGAGATTGATTGCGGTCGAACAGAAATGTGTAGCTGGTAATATGACAAAGTATATTGCTAATAGAAGTTTTATGTAAATTTTGTTACTTATTAGAACTATACTTGCACTGTAAATATGCAAAGTAATGTCGATCAAAAATAAAAATGCACTGTATATATGCACAAAATCATAGGCGTATTATTGCAATTATTTCCTGCATTTGTTTTTCATTCACCATCAAGTAAAATTTTAAATCCTACAAATAAATTGTTTCCGCCGGATCACCAGGCAGTAACCGAGCACTAGCAAAATCTCCGGATTACCATGAGAACCTAGCTGTGCTCAGGATTTTAAACCATCAGCACAGAGAGAATGGATTTCCAAGACTCTAGTGCCATATGGCTCAAAGTATTCTATTCTTAGTCTAGTAAAATAAATCCGAGTACAATCAAAATCTCTGGATAGCCATGAAATCAAGCTGTGCTCAGGATTTAAAACCATCAGCACAGAGAGAATGGATTTCCAAGACTCCCGTGCCATATGGCTCAAAATATTCTATTCTTAGTCTAGTAAAATAAATCCGAGCACAATCAAAATCTCTGGATAGCCAAGAAATCGAGCTGTGCTCAAGATTTTAAACCATCAGCACAGAGAGAATGGATTTCCAAGACTCCCGTGCCATTTGGCTCAAAGTATTCTATTCTTAGTCTAGTAAAATAAATCCGAGCACAATCAAAATCTCTGGATAGCCATGAGATTGAGATCTGTGCTCAGGATATTTTAGCATCGACACAGAAAAATCCGGAAAGGCCATGATTTTTGTGCCATATGCTAAGAGCTAAATCCATAAATCATAAATACATATATTCAGGTGTGGTAATTATTTTTACCCAATTACAAAATAATAAGTTCCATCCATGACTTCTAGTACATCTGAAAATAGCAAATCATGCCTACCTCAATTTATAACAATATGCAATTCATGTATGATTATATGAAACCTGTAAACCAGAACAGCAAAGCAAAGCAAATAATTTAAAATTAAGATTATAAACGACTGGACTTACTTTTGTATTCCCGAGCTTCCCGCCGCCATCTTGTTCCCCGGCTCGAACGTCCTTTCACGTACAGTTTTGGGCTATAACGGGTCTAAATAATTGTTTAAAAGGTTAATATCTTTGCATTTATACCAATTTATCCGGTTGCAATGTATATTTCAATTTAAACTTTAAAACGTTAAGAATGTTAGGAAGCTAGTCAATGGCGGTACATTTTAGTATGGTCAGCCGTTATACATATATACTATAACATTGCGTATTTATTTTGTATTTATTTTGCATTTATTTGGTATTTATTTGGCATTTATTTATGATTTATTTTGTATTTATTTGGAATTTATTTTGCATTTATTTTGTAATTATTTTGTATTTATTTTGTAATTATTTAGTATTTATTTTGTATTTATATTGTATTTATTTGGAATTTATTTTGTATTTATTTGGAATTTATTTTGTATTTATTTGGAATTTATTTTGTATTTATTCGGAATTTATTTTGTATTTATTTGGAATTTATTTTGTATTTATTTAGAATTTATTTTGTATTTATTTGGAATTTATTTTGTATTTATTTAGAATTTATTTTGTATTTATTTGGAATTTGTTTTGTATTTATTTGGAATTTATTTTGTATTTATTTGGAATTTATTTTGTATTTATTTGGAATTTATTGTGTTTGTTTGGAATTTATTTTGTATTTATTTGGAATTTATTTTGTATTTATTTGGAATTTATTGTTTATTTGGAATTTATTTTGTATTTATTTGGAATTTATTTTGTATTTATTTTGCATTTATTTTGTATTAATTTTAAATTTCTTTGGAATTTATCACAAATTGTGCATATTTCACAGGAACAGCAGGTCTGCACGTCCAGTAAGATTGCAGAATATACCCAATAATAAAAGACACAATTTTCACGTGATATTGTTGCAGTATACCCCCATGTGTGTGGCCAAGAGGGCAATTACGGACCCCACCGGATGGGAAGACTTTAATACAAATAAAAGCAGAAAAAAGAAAATATACAAATAATAATGCTTGTTTGGTATGACGAAACTGTCCTCACCGTGGATTATTGCGTAGTTATTGTACATACAATAAAAATGATGATATCGAAGTTGATTTGCGTGTATTTGTGTATACTTTTAAATTATATAACGGAGATTTCTGTATTCTTCGGCATTACAAATAACAACAGAGTCCGACTACACATCAGCAACAGTAGCTCTTTCTTTATATTATAAATACATTGTCTTCGTTCTGTTCCTACTGCTGGTGCTACTACTGTGGCTGCCGCGTAGGTGACAATAATAATAAGACTCAAGTTTGGGAAAAAATCTCTTTGGGAGGTAAAGTTGATTCACATGACAAATGATTTATCTACACACAACAACGAGTCCCATTTCAAGCTCACTTTATCCTCATTTGGGTTTTTCGCTACATAACATCACATATTATAACATAAGTTTCAGTTTCGAAAAAAGAATTATCAATGCTTGGAAGGAGTTACAAGAGTCAAGAAGAGAGGAGGAATTTATTTTATTACATGTACATATTATATCATCGTTGAGGAACCAAATATAACTATCTCCACATGTAGTTGCTAAAATGTTATAAGAATGACTGCAGCTCCGAATATTATTTCTAAAGGAATGCAAAAGTGACTATCCCGTTTATTTACCATAGTGCAATCGCACATTAGCGGTAGAAACTGCTGGAATATTTCCCTTTCTACAACATTTGCAATAAGACTTAGCGGGCAGTGGTTTTCCAAAGCAGCAGCGGGATTTTGCTTTTGCCGTGTAAATGCGCTATACTCTTGACAATGTAAACACATCGGCCATGCTTTTAAACGAGAGAGTCAGTTTTGCATTGGAATATTTGTGAAATATCTTCGTAGTACCGTGTAGTAATTCTTATTATTGCTTTGTAGCAGCTGTGCAGATAGTTATATTTACCTTTTCAGAGACAATGCTTAAATCTAATAAAAATGCGTATACAAATCTATAGGTATGTATACTATTTCAATATAATTTTGAATTGTCGTACTTAATAATATTATACTGCAAGTAAGTGTTCCACGACGGATGAAGCTTTGTTGAACAACAGGAGCGCAAAAGAACAACAACAATAAAACAGAAAACAGAGAAGAAGACATAGTAGGACTTTTGTATACATGGAATTGCTGAGAACGGCGGATGTGATTTTTTCGCTTGATGCCTCCATTTCAAGTATATTTTATTATTATAATATTATTATTTCATGTATGTACATTATATTATTATACTATATAGTAAATATTGTAGTAAGAACGCGTCATCTTCTGTCAACGAAAATATTATTATGTATTTTATAAAAGATTTGTTTACTTATTACATATGAAAGGCGATTAAGTTCTTGTCAGCTCATTTTATTTTCCTACGTGCTAAAGCACCCAATGTTTATTATGTAATAATATGCAAAATTGCATATGTGCAAAGGTAAATATACATATATTGCTACATATAATAATATTTAATATAAAAAATTGTATATACATTATATAGAGTTAATATTATGTAAATTTTTTATTTAATATTTTAATCCTCACCGGAACTAAAAGATTATCTTATTATTTTTGCCTGCTTTTGCAGTTTATGTACATTTTTTATATTATGGAAAAGAATTATATCGTCCTACTCCATAGAGGATATTCATCTTGAATAAATAGGAAATAATTTTTTCCCAGTCACACAATTTGTTTATTGCCGTTTATCTTCGTTTATTCAAACGATTTGTTATGTGTATTTAGTTTAAGTAAATAGTCCCACTTATATTATTAAGTAAGCCTTCAGCACAGCGGGGCCTTCAAATTATTTTGTATTTCTGGCACAATTTTTTATAGGCGGATATGCATTTTTCAATGACTTCATTTCCATTGTTTCAAGTCAATCGTAAATGTAGATATTTTTAGTCTGATAACTAAATTTATTTTTTATTTGTGTGGAAATTAAATTTATTTTTAAAGTTTGCTGTGATAATATAAGCTTTAGCTTTAAAATTTGCTGGTTATATTTTCATTTGTAAAATTTGCTGTTTATAAAAAATTTATTTTAAAATTTGCTGGTAATTTAAATCATTGTTTTTAAAATCTGAGTTAAATAAATGTATGTTGTAAAAACTAGTTAGACTGTATTTATTTGAAGTCGGTTAAATAAATAATTTTTTCAACCGTATAGTTCATTAATTTTATTTTTTTAAAATTCGGTTAATTTAATATGAAAATAATAAATTTTTTTACATCTTTTTGACTTTTGTAATCTCTTTTAAAATCTACAGGTAGATTTTAATTAATCGGAGATTATTTAATAATTATTAATTTATAGTTACCAGGTCTTTTAACTATAATTTTTGTTTTTTTAATTGTCCTCATTATTTTAATACTCAAAATCAATTTGTTACTTTCTTATTTTGAAATAAATCTAATTAAAACGTAATCTCCATGAAATCCACAAATTCAGTAAATATTGGAGTTAATAAAACAAAAAAATCCTTTTATGGCAGCAGGAAATTCTACGATTTCGCATGAAATTTAATGAATTTTTGATGAATTCGGTGAAATCAGATTGTATTTAATGCAACAATACATAGTAATATAGTATAATAGTAGCCAGCCTTAAAAGAGCATATAGGTAATTAATTGGGCAATAATTTTGCACATGTTTTTCAATAACCTCCTAAAAATGCATTTATCAGATAGATATTACGAAATATTCTTCGTCATCCTCAGCAGTGCGTGCTTGAAAAAATCCGGACAGTACAGCAATAATAATTGGTCGTGTGTGTGAGAAATTTTTGGTTAAAATTATTCGATATATTTGAGGTATCCCATATATAGCACTAATAAACTATAGTATATTATATAAATTAAACATTATATATACATATTTATGTGTCTATTAATCACAATATTACAACCTTCTTGGAAATTCATTCATGGAATATAAAATCTCCACTTGTTGTTGTAACATATGAAAAAACCATGTTTACAATTCAGACATGACCATAGCGCAGCGATGAGGTATCACATATCATATAACAATATAACGGATGAGTTCCCTAAAATCGAGTCAAATGTGCTGACCAATTGAGGACGACATATATTTAGTTAAAGGTGGGAATAAGCCATTGGATGATTTGATGCTCCACAACATTGCTAAATGTATAGGTTAAAAATATGTATGTACATATACCTTGTTTTGTGATTAATAACAGTAGTAATGATAACAAGAAGCAACGGTGATAATGGCTGATAAAGAAGAAAACGAAGAAGAAGAAGAAGAAAAAAAATGGAAGTTGCAGAAATACAAACTAATTGGGAGACACGGTGGTGGCGGGGAGCGGATTCCCATAAGCACATACATGCGGATTATTATTATATAATAATAATAAATGTTTGACTGACGATGAAGAATATAAATCTGAAATATATGTATACACGTTTTAACAACACAGAGAAATAATATTGAAAGAATAAGTGCTGCTGCACTCCTCAAAGTATTTTCCCCTTGATATACATTTCTGCTATATAAATTTTTTAATATATATATATATACGTAGGAAAAAAATATATGGAGTTTCACTATAAAGGGTTTTTATTATATTAACTCCTCCATTTTCCCTTTGAGTTTGACTAGTATTCTCTATAATATACTTTTACCAACTCCTCCAATATTACAACACACCAGAGAATTCAACAATAAGGGACGCGACTTGGTTAATCTCAAGACTGATCAAGACAGAAACACCTTGTCCGTGGTCGTTTTTTTCAAATGGTGTCCTTTACCACCCAAAGTATAAAATGAGCCTGCGAAGCTCTCCGAATCATCAGTTGAGTAGCACCTTTTCTCCCATCAACAACAGCAGCAGCGGAATAATACACACTGCTTCTTATTCTCCTCTCTGTATTCTTCGTCTTTCACTTTCAATCCAACCCTTTCCCTCTCACTACACAGTATTTATCATTCTTATATAATCTCGTTCCGCACCTCGAGTCGAGACAGACAGTCAAGTGAGCCGCCCGCTATCATTTTCTGTACCACAGTGATTTCTTCTTCTTCTTCTTCTTCCCCTTTGATTTTTTTCTGTGCTTTTTTTAAAGTGTCCTTTTAAGTTCCTTTGGATTCATTTCAGCCCATCCTCAACATGAAGGTAAGCAGCGAGCGTATTTGGTTTTTTTTTTAATTTTAAGGGGGTTTTTCGAATTTGTAATTGGTTTTTGAAATTCAGATTTCTTATTACAAATCGTTCAAATTCAGTGTTTCAAATTAAATTGGTCAAATCAGGTTTTTATCTGAAATTTTTTAAATTCAGATTTTTACCTCAAATTTTTTAAACTCAAATTTTCGTTTTAAATTGCTTAAATTCAGGCTGTAATTTTAAATTGTCTAAATTGCATTGCATTTTTTAAATAATCTTGAAAATGCTCTGTTTTAAATGCAAACCAGAAAAAAACAAACAATTTTCAAACAATTTTTAAACAAACTAGAATTTAAATCAAAATTCGGGTAGGATTATTGCTCCTTAAAAAAAATCCTAAAAATAAACTAATTTGACAACCCAGAAAAATATTATTAATAGTAAATTAGGTACCAGTTCGTTTTTTATTTCATCAGAGTAATCATCAGAGTTTCCGTTATTAAACAATCAGTCAAACCTCAATATCAGCCTAAAAGCTTCAATCATGATTAACACAATCACAATTTCCTTATCAATATAAAAGATCACTGTTGTATAATACTAGCTATAGCAGTTCTTTAGTAAGAAAGAGTGTAGTAATATTTGGTAAACGGTGAAAAATTTAGAAAAAATGAGTGATTTTGGCTCCTCCCCATGCAGGATTCACGGCCTCTGTAATAATAACTGTATATTATGATAAAAACTATAGGGAATCTAAATCCAGCAGAGTAAATCGAAGAGCTTAATAATAATAATAATATAAAATAGGACATATTATATATACATACACGCAAAATTGCATATTGCTTTTATACTAAACAGATTAGATTTCTGGGAGATCCTTATAGCTATCCATTACTTTTACTTATTATTACACTATATTATTACTGTTATAATAGAAAAATCCCTACAAAATCTATGTAATTTTGCATTAATTCGTATCCCCTTCCTTAAAGAATTCCTATATACACTAGTACACTATACTTATAGGTTCATATCAGTATGATATCGCCGCGACGTTTGCAGGGATAATTACATATATCCAATATATAGTTAATACACATACATACATTAAATAACATTACGTAAACAGGATGATACTTCAGCAGGAGATTATAAGGAAGAGGGGAGATTAGACAGAGCGATATGAGTGCCGTCAAATCAATCCGCTTTTATTCAAAGTGTGATTGAGGTGAAGACGTGAGAAATTGCGAAATGATTGCATCTTCTCAGTTTGAGTTTATTGGGTTCGAAGATTTGCAAAAGATTTGATCAATATGATCGATGATTTTGGGGGGTTTCAGATAGGCTCTTGGAGGATTTGGGATACACCTTTACAGTTTATATATAGAGAATACATACAGTTTTTCTATTACACAATTTTTATACTGCAATTTGTGCATCCTACAATTTTTTTATTATAATTTGTATATCTGACAATTTTTATATTAGAATCTGTATATCGGCAAATTTTTATATTCGAATTTGTATATCGGCAAAGTTTTATATTAGAATTTGTATATCGGCAAAGTTTTTTATTAGAATTTATGTATCGGACAATTTTTTTATATTAGAATATGTATATTACAATTTATAGTTTTAAATTTATTATATAAAATCCTTCCCAAATATCATATCAGGTATTTAGGCTGTTGAGAGAATAAAAATTGCAGAAATTACAATCCTTATCCTTAGGGAAAAGGAAGTTGAATGAGAATAATAATAAGAGACGGACTTAATTGCAATCATCGTCTGATCGTGCGAATCTTTTTTTGTTGATATTTTTGTTGTATAAGTTTTGTGTTATTGCGGGTGCTGTACCAATAACAATATTGCAGCAAATTGAAACATTGATTCGTGGTGATTCTCTAAAAATAAAAATATAAACATACATAAGCTTCGTCATATACGAATAATAAAGACATCTCATCTAACGTGTAATAATAATATAAAAGTATACTCTATAGGCAAAATCTTATCCACACAAGCTAAAAAAACAGAACGTGAAATCGAAAGTTTTGTACAAATCACTATATTATATAAAAAAACATATGCATGAACTTATTGCCATGTTCTTTTTATCCCTGTAAGTGAAAATACATGCAAAATATGTGTGAAAAAGGGAAGTAAGTGGTTCTTCACATATCTTTCCGCATCTTTTCCCACACACAAAAACTTTGAGGAGCTTTAAAATTGCATAAAGGAAATATAGGCAGACATCCCTACATTATGTATTACTTTTATATACGCGGTAGTCATTTACAGTTTATACGGTAGCACACATATTTAAGATGTTTCCGTCATCATTAAGGAATGCATGTACTATTATTATTACTACTACTAGATGATTATCTTCATTCAGAATAGTTCAGACTCGATATGTCTTCATTATAAAAAAACATTTTGAGATATTTTGATTGGAGGAACTTGTAGATCGGACGGAAATTATGCATATATTTGCATTCTTTATGTGTGATGATCCAGATATTTTTATATTCGTGATCAAGATCATTATTATAATAATAGCACATATGTGTGTTTTATGAAATGAGCATTTGATTTTCAAGATTTCTTTTTTAAAGTCATGTTTTATCATTTATAGTATTTATTTCCTTTAAAATCAGGCCGATGGTTTCTTGCAAATTTTCTGGGAATTTCAAATTATTTAATCGTTTTCAGTTTTCTACTTCTGCAGATATGCTATTTCTATCATTTGTTCCAGATTTATTCAGAATTTATTTTCATTTTCTACAATTTTCCGAATTTATTTGTATATTTTAACGAACTTTAAATTTTATTTTTATTAAAATCCTTATTTTTATTGAAATAACTGACTTTAATTTTGAATTTGTTAAATAATGCTAATAAAAATAAAAATTCTGAACACAAGGACAATTCTTGACCCACTTTTCTAATTTATCGATTCCAGGCAATCTTTGTGTACGCTCTTGCTCTGGTAGCCCTCAGCACGGCTGAGCCCCCAGTCCCGAGTTTCGGAGGTGGAAATTTCGGAGGATCCAGCGGTTATGGAGCTCCACAGGGTCAGAGTTCCTCTTTCGGAGCTCCATCCAACAACTACGGACCCCCGGCCAACCAACAACCCTCAAGCAACTATGGTGCCCCCAGCGGTAATAATAACAACAACGGGTACCAACAACAACAACAGCAGTCCCCAGGGTACCAACAGCCCCAAAGCAGCTACGGCCAGCCCGGCGGAAACAGCAACAATAACAACAACAATCAGCAATACGGTCAGCCCAGCAGTCAATACGGAGGAAACAGCGGAGGTCAAGGTGGAGATGATCATCAGGTACTGTTTGGGTCATGTCATATGGGTATTGGGTAGCTTCGGTAGTTTCCGTTTAGTGACTTTTTATTCGACGATTTTTTATTTTGAAGCGTTTAATTCCATTTAGTTTCGCTATTAATTTTTATTTTATTATTATTTATTTATTGTTATTTATTTATTATTATTGTGATCGATTCAATCCAATTTAGTTCCAAACAGGATCATTTAATTCAGTTCAGGCAGAGTTTCCCATAATTTAATTAACCTTAGGTCACCAACTCCAACAAACTTTTAAAAGATTTTAAATGACCTAGACGATGATCCAAAACAATCTGGCAGTGTATACAGAAATTCAGGAGTAAATTAATCGTATCATAAAATAATAAAAAAGTTAAATTGCAGCCGAGAAGGTTAATAAATCCTGCAGTTAATATATTCCATTTTGATTCCCAACTAAATGTAAAAAAAATGCGGAAAAAAAGTTGTGGGTAAGGAAATAATACGAAAGTATATGACATAATACGGCGTGTAAAACTCCAAGTTTTATGGCGTCCTTGTGCAATGCTAAAGAGGAGATGATGCTCAAGACGTTGCTGCCTTCAGGCTCAGTGGCCACCGTTTAAAACGGCAGTCACAATCTAGAACAATGCGTACTTGAGTATGTAAATCAAGGCAGCAGTGCAATCTTGACAGAGCTGTGAGGTGCGAATGTGAAAGCAAGAGCAGGAGAGCGCGTCGACGGTACTTAAACCAATTATTTATGGTGATTAGGGCTTGTTACCTACCTGACTCCCATTACGCCTCTCTGAACTCCGCAGCTCTAAAGAGTACAAGTTCTATTATATAACCATAATGTACATGTAATGTACTTGAGCGAGCTTTTACTCTCCCAACATTACTCCTTACTGCTCACCATTACACGGGATATTGCATTACCTGTGTAATCATCCTCTGTATTACCTCACACAATGGGATCTTCCCGTTGCAGTCGGCACAACTTTTTTTTTCTTACGCAATCCCTTTTCTTTATATTATTATTATTATTATTGCCTTTTACATGCACTACGGTCGGATTTATTAGAAATGTGCATTCTGCTATTAACCTTTCTTCTCAAGATAAGACTGATTTTGACATTACAAACCTTGCAGTCTATTTATCATTCGTTTATTTATTTATTTATTACTATTTATTTATTGCTTTTTTTTTATTTATTATTTTATTTATTTATTACTATTTATTTATTGCTTTTTTTTATTTATTATTTTATTTATTTATTGCTTTTTTTTTATTTTTTATTTTTTTTATTTATTATTTTATTTATTTATTATTTTATTTATTTATTATTTTATTTATTTATTGCTTTATTTTTTTTATTTATTACTTTATTTATTTATTACTTTATTTATTTATTATTTTATTTATTTAATTTTGTAAATATTTGATAACCGAAGGGACCCCCAATGCCATACAACTTCGCTTACGCCGTGAAGGACAACTACGGAAACGACTACAACCGCCAAGAAGACTCCGACGGTAACACTGTCAACGGTCAATACCGCGTGCTCCTCCCCGACGGCCGCACCCAAATCGTCCGCTACACCGCTGACTGGAAGAACGGATTCAATGCCCAAGTGACCTACGAAGGTGAAGCCCAATACCCGGAACAGAACAGCCAAGCTTATGGAGCCCCACAGGGAAACAACAACGGTGGAAACCAAAATTACGGAGCTCCTCAAGGAAATAACAACAATGCCGGCTCCCAAAGCTATGGTGCTCCCCAAGGAAACAACAATTTCGGTGCTCCTCAAGGGAACTTCGGCAGCCCAGCTCCAGCCCCAACCAATAACTACGGACCCCCTCAGAACAACTACGCTCCCGCCCCAGCTCCCTCCAGTTCCTACGGACGCCCACAATCCAACAGCTTCGCTGCCCCCGCTCAGTCCCCCAACAACAATTACGGAGCTCCTCAACAGGGATTCAACTCCGGAGCTTCCTCCTCCCTTGCCGCCCCATCCAACAACTACGGACCCCCAACCAATAGCTACGCCGCTCCATCCCAAGCCCCAAGCAATAACTACGGAGCTCCCGCTCCAGCCTCTTCCTTTGGAAGCCAGTCACCTTCCAGGAACTACGGCGCTCCTTCCAGCAACTTCGGCGCTCCTGCTTCTTCTTCTAGTAATAATAACAATAGACAATCCTATGGAGCTCCTTCTTCCTTCGGCAACAGCGGATCTCAAGGACCTTCCCAGAGCTACGGCGCTCCAGCGGGTAATCAAGGCCCTTCATCTAGCTACGGCGCTCCTTCCGGTGGAAGTCAAGCCGGTCGTGGGGGATTCTCTCAAAATCCCAGCTCCAGCTACGGCGCCCCTACCGGACGCTACAGTCGCAGCAGCGGCACTGAGACTGGCTTCGGCGCTCGTTTAGTCCGACGATCCCGTCAAGTCGAGTCGATTTTGGGTTAAGGGAGGTGAGTCACAATTTTAAGGGCTAAAAGAATTATCCGCTACTGCTCCTATTTTTTAAGCTACAAAAACAACAAAAATCAACAAATCATCTGCCAAATTACAACAACCCGTTTCACTGTGCAATCCTCCTCTGCAACAAGATTATTCTTCTGAAAATCAAAGCTCTTTTTATTTTTTATAAAAATTCTTTCTTTAATTATGTCAGAAGCTTTTTTTGCATGCAAATTCTTTCTTATTTTATATGAAAATCCTTTTTTCTATAAAAAAAACTATTATTTTGTATACAAAAATTCCAATTTTATATAAAACTTCTTCCTCTATTTCTAGAACTTCTCATTATTCTGCCTTATTAAGAAACTGTTTATCTTTACGTCTTCCTTTCCTTTCAACCTTTCGAAATCCTAATTTCTGCACTTTTTTCTAAAAATCTTGATTTCCTTGTTTGATTTTAATTTCAATTTTCTAATTAATTTCTGACGGTCAAACTCACTTTTTTCTATCGAAAAATTCCTTTAATTTTAAGTTTCTTGTCATTTCTCTCCCACTCTCCGCCATCATTTCTTGCTTACAATCCTTGAAAAATCAATTTAATTCCTATTCCTACATATTCTAAAATAATAGTCCTTCACCTCCCCCTCAACAAAATTCATTACTCTGACCGAATTGCTCAAAAAATCTATTTTAATCTTAAAAAAAGATACATTTTCCACATTTCACAAGAACAAAAAACCCAAACATATTTACGATATAATATGTAAGATAATTGTCAAAAATTGTAGATTATAATTATAAGTAGTTTTTGACAATGACATTTATAATAATAATATTAATTATTATTGTATCTCGTGGTAATGAAGATGACACACACACACACTCACATACATAATAAGCAGGAAAATGCAAGGTCCTTGGCTTTACTTAATAGAATCTAGCTACATAAAAAATAATTATTCTTGTGTAATTATTAATTTAATAATTATTATATTATGGAAGGATTCACACAATATAAATAATTATTTTTGTAAAATGATGCGCTAAATATTTTGTATACACATATAGGACGTATATCCCTATAATAGATTTCATATATGATTTTGTACACCTTGGAAAATCAATGCAATATTAAATTACTATATATGAACAATATAATATTATAATATACAGTTTTAATAGAAAAAATTGTAGAAAAACACGCTGCTCTAGTGCTCTAGATTACATGATTATATATTCTTCTTCACTTTTCACACCCGCAGTAAGCAACATTCAAGTTTTACATATATGCACTTATATCTGATACATTGTATACTATTCTATATGCACTTTTCTTATATGTTCCATTTCTATACAATTTTGTATTTCTTATTCTTCCTTCAACCTTATTTCTTAAAAATTGCTTATAAATACATTTAATACATCTTGATATTCCTATATAAAATTCTTTATTTTTCTAAATACACTTTTCCCCTTTATTCTCAATATTCTTATTTTCTTCTCCTCCTTTCCATAATTTTTTTTCGATTTTCTGCTTAAAAATTCTACTCACAGAAAATTTATTTTTCTCACCTATTTTTTTCCCTTTATGATTATACATTTATATGTACATGTGTAATTTCTTTCCCTTTTTCTTCTGAAGATGGTCAGTCTATAGGTTATTAAACTATGTATATTTTATAGAAATTAGTGTAAAAGCCTCAACCTAATATCTCTCCATTGTTCTCCTCTTTATCGTAAATGTATCTCTTCTTATTGTTGTTTGTGCCTTTAATAATTCCTTTTGCCTTATGAATTCCTATTGCCTTGTAAATTCCCTTTGCCTTATAAATTCCTATTGCCTTTAATTCTCGTTGCCTTTAAAGCCTTTGATTGGACTGGATTTAATTTTCTCTTTTAATTACACGTCCTCTGTAGGTAAATAGAAAAAAATACTTATTATTATTATTTTACAAAAAATCCTAATTACAAAAACTTGTAATAATTGCTATATAAGCGGTCCGTCGTCCTTCCATTACTTTAAATTATTTTTCCTCGCCGGTGTGTAAAATTATAATAATTAATGGATTTAATGTACACGTACATAAATAGTAATTAATTAAATCTAATAAGCCGCGGATGTTTTTCGAATTTCGTATTTTTATATATTTTGACAACTTAAATGTGTATGTATATCTACATATTGTGATTATGATATAAAAGTGAATTTATACTTGGAAGAGTATTACAAATAAATACCTACGAATAGATATAAATGGTATGAATACAATACTTATATGTATTATGTATAAATCTTTTTCGGTGCGGTTTTATATAGATATATGGTGTATACAAGGTGTATTATTTCTATAAGTTTATATTTGTATTGATTTTATATTATTACTATATAAATCACATGGTGTACAGTGTATAGAAATATATAATAAACATAATGAATATTCCAATTATTTTTTCGGACTTTTTTTTACTAATGTTATTTCTTATGTCTCGCATCTATATACATAACATATAAGTGTAATCATTGAGCAAATATAGCTTTCACGATGAAGCAGCGATGTGTGATTCGGAGCACAAATATTTTTGTGGAAAAAATGTATTAGTATTTAAGTAAAATTGTGTAAAATATGTAGTATTTTATTATGGTGGGAATAAAGAATGAAAAATAATTTTCGCGTGTTTTATTTATTATTTATTTATTCTTTTTGCATATTTTATTTATTTATTATTCTTTTTACATCTTTTATATATTGTTTATTTATTTATTCTTTTTACATATTTTTTTAATTAAATAATTTTTAAAATTTTTAGTTACATTTTATTTATTGATTTTTTTATATTTTTTATTTCTTTTTTATTTTATTATTTGCTCATTTTAATTTTGTTTGAATTCCAAAAATCTTCATCTTTTCGCTAAACAAGTCATTGCAAAAAATGGATGGCGGTTCCTTAAATATGTACATATAATCCATACTTAAAAAAGTCCCATATGTATATTGCATTTTTAGTTCATTCATGGATGACTAGGATAATTTTCCATTGAAAATCTCATGAGTACATGATCCTTTTATATTGCTGTCGCCGATTGAATTATGACGACACTCTTGATGGGCTGTTCAAAGTTTGGTTGTTGCATCATATGCAGCATTTGCTGTCTAAATAAAATACGATTGGAGCGGAACGACGTGCAATACAGAATAGGAGGCAGCAAACGTGCACATTTGTGCATTACATATACGCAAGGGCTTCACTTTTAATATAGGACGACCTGCCTCACACCCTTCAAAAGCATCTTCACAAATTGTTTGTCATAATAATGGGCTTTGATTGGGGAGTGCAGGAGGACCACAAAAGGATCCTGATTCTGATTGACAAGCGGATGGAGCGGAGCGCGTTCATGTTTTCGTGATGATTCCACTTCAGTTTTGATTTTGATCCTCGTGTTCGCATGCTGTTAATAGTGCTTGTCATATGCCGCCGCTGTTATTTATAATTTATTTATTTATGAATTATTTATTCATTTATTATTGTTATTTTATTTATTATTATTTTATTTATTATTATTTTATTTAT
>JAQGAK010003268.1:0-15746 GCA_034696945.1 Lipothrix lubbocki
TTTTTCCGGCGAATTATTTTCCGCTATATTTTTTCCGTCGATAAAATTTCCAGCTAAGTTTTTTCCGCGGAATTTTTTCCACATGGGGCGATGTTTTTTCCGGCGGAATTATTTCGGCGATATATTTTCTGTCGACAAAATTTCCAGCGGAGTTTTTTCCTAAGACCCACGTCACAATCAATGAATACAATCAACACATAATCATCAAGTACAACGCCACGAGACAACCAAACTCGCTCATCACTTTTGTAATGTAGAATAAGTTTTTAAAATTATGTAAAACTACAAAGGAAATATGATAATTACATCGGGCGACGTTAATGCTTTCAGGACGCTGTCCAACGAATGATAAACGCTGGGTGAAGATGTCATTTTGGCTCTGATTATATTCATTTGCTGTAATAATATAAGAGCAAATGTGCTTCAGAATGAATAATGGGTGACATATAAAATTCTTAAAAATACAATACAAGTCAGCGTAATTTAGAAGACTGCATAAGCAACATTAACAAATGTTTACCAGCACATAATGTAGCTACAGAGTTCGCTGTCACACTAATTGTACGGACACGCAAAAATTCATCGGCATGCATGCAGTACGAGAAGTACATTTTGCACTGCATTCCATGGTAGAACACTTGTAGTATTATAGTTCTTACTTTTATTTATGTTGGCATTGTGTTCAGGAAGTTCTTCAAGCTGACAAACTATTTAGATTAGGACTTCCTAAGGTCTAAGACGGACTTTGAGGAAATTTTTAAGGGACGTAGACTGATTCAATATTTAATGAGGACATGTGGACTGAATGATATACTGAAACATGCTTTCGTCCAAGTTTGTTAATTTAAGACTTTTTGGAGATTCGAGCCTTATTTGACAAAAAACTTCGATTATCTATAGCGTGAGGAACTTCCCCAACACTTGACAACTTGAACTCCATTTGACCGGTAGTGTAAGTAAACGCCAAAATGGTAAAACTGTACCATACACACAAGCTCGCAACAAGCCGCATTTGGCATCCCACGTTAAGTACTACGTAAGCCTAAATACTTTTTTACAACGCGTGTTAGAATATTGTTTTCATTTCTTTTGCAACATAGCCAACAGCAGTGAAGCTAAATATGGTGCATCATGCCGCACTTATCCTTGTGACTTGTGAGTCCCATAAAGAATTCCTTTCAACCGAGTACTGATTCGCTAAATTATGCTTATGGCTTGTATAAGCACAGCAACTGTGAAGATACAATTTGTACTACCGACCGTGTACAATATGAAGTGTAAACAAAAATGTTTCATAGTTTATACCTCCGTACTACCACTACCGTTGCAGAGTTCCGAAATGCTGCAGTGTCTTACCTATACTCAATACTCATATTCACTCACAAGGACGCAACACATTTTGCCAATTGGTAAAAATAATCTATATGCAACAGAACATGCAAAACAATATAATGTCCGAAGTTGCAAGCAGTAAGTTCTTCTAATTAAAATATGTGGGAAACAATTAAAATGATATACTTACTTGCCTTGAGTGTTATAATAGTGTTGATGTCGCTAAACGACCCAAACAAACTCGTTCGGAATTCCAGAAAAGGTTTTCAGTGAGCAATACAAGCAAGTTCCTCTCTCGTGCTCAACAAAGATTCATGCGTTACCTGTGTAGAGAACTTATACACATAAAAACAGATGATGCAATCTCTTTGTGGCCTTCCAGTGACTTTAACATGTACTCGTACAGCTGCTTCCCTTCTCCCTGCAGTTCCTGACTCGCTTAAAATGCCTATCAGAAAAGGCACAGCAAAATTAGGAGCTAAATTTTTGTACTGAGTTTAGCATTATTACTACTTCACATTACAGAAACATCTGTCCAACATTATGGGCAGAATTAGATTGTAGTATATAATCGTCAGGCTCTTCTTTTCCTGTTGCCCTTATATGCAATGTGACAGAAACGTTACGTTTTCGTTTAAAAACGTTCAATGTATCCACGTTAAAATAACTTAATATGACGATTATTACCAGGAAAACATGCCTTCAGTAAGTAACATGTGCAAACCCACATTATAATTATCATCCATAAATCAATGCCCGCGTAAACGTCATTACAATAAGCAATAACAAGCAAATCAACAGCGCGTGTATGTATGTACATCTAATAATAACATTATAACTTTATTGCAGTACGTTGAATATTAGCACTCCATTCCCGTAATAAAATTTTCACATCAAAACTGTAACATGAACTGCGATGTTGGTTTTGATGGTGTACGTGTTGCGTTGGGAGAATAAAGTTCGAAGAAACGGCTAACGAATTTTGATTTTTTAATTATCTGTAATACCGAGTCCATGTAGTTCTATTGATAACCTGTACCTAATGCTATCCGTTAGTACTTCCTCCGTTCTTCCCAGCTAGAGTATTACAGTTTACAGTTGTAATTTAGTCATTTAGTTGCTACATGGCATATCAATATAGGAATATCATATCCAATAACAATTTATTAAAAAATGGTTGAAACAATTATTATATAATAATATTTGCTATTTACTTTTGATTTAGAGATTGCTAATTGTAAACACGAAAACAAACGTCACAATTTCAAATACACAATAAAATTCTTACATGGGGATTAATTTATAATTTATATAACTATATGCCAAATTTGCGCCTAAAAGTAATAAATTCTCATCTGGAATCAAAAACTAATCATCATATCCACTCCCATAAATATTTAAAACTGCTTAAATATTAAAAATAAATCGCCCGCATTTACAGTCAGCATGTCAGCAAGTTTTTTACCACGGGTAGAACGTATCATTAAAATTTTATATAATATTATTTCATATTAAAAATTCATTCTTTCACAAAAAATTTCTACATAATTTACAACAATATATAACAAAGTAAACCAAAAGCGTTGAAATTTAATATAATTGAATTCTACTTAAAAATTGAAAATCGTATAACCATTTCCCCATTAAATTACTTACAATTACAACACCACCGCAGTCGTATTATTGATTTATTAAAATTATAATATATTAATAAATGAATATATTAATAAATTAATATATAAAAATAGCATACAAATATAAGCGTAGTAAAAGGGTTGAATACGCTACGCTGGATGCAGTTGCAGTTGGTGCACCGTAGTGTAGTAAAATCTTGTAGTAAAAAGCAATTTACCTAAGCGTCTATGTAGGGACTGAACTGAATGGGAATGACTGACGATGAAACGAACGGAAAACTGCATCCCTTACTACATTAAGTATACTCTGCGGATAATACTATCATACATTACTATTACTCACAGAGAATGCAGCAGTACAAATGCACTTGTGAGTGTGACGTCCACATATGTGACTGGTGGTCCGTTGAGAAAAATAAATGAGCAACCTGTTGTTCGAGCACAAGGATGTATCAGCCATCTATTAAGCATGAGTTGTAATGGGCCTTGAAAATGCGGGGAATTGGAAGGTACCAAGAGGGAAAGTGTGATTTGTTGGCGTACAACCGCCAAAACCTCTTTGGCGCTCTTTTGTGATACAACGCGTACAGAGTAACGACATCCCAAGAAGCGTCTATTACTATAAAAGTCACTTGTACTTGTAATGCGTCGTATACACACAGCACACAAGGCTTGATTCCCTTCATAAAAACACCTTGTATATTTATTATACTTTTGTATCTCGATCTCGGGAAAGTCATAGGTAGCTTTGTATTACTGCTTGCTTGATAGTTAGGTAATACCTCTCTACTATCTCTATCTCTACTGCTCTAGTACTGCCGTAATATACAACCACAGCACTAAGAAGATTATTTAGTGTTATGCTATAGTTGTTGTAATATATACAACATTAATACAATATTACAACAACAGCAAAGAAATAACAAGAATAATAGTTCATCCATATATTCTCTGTATGATTAAGTAAAAGAGAGAGAGATCATTGTGTGTGTGTGTATTTCTTAATTAGTTATTACTTTATCGTAATTTTTCACGCTTAACAGTATTCCAAACAATATTGACACTCTCCAGACCCAGATAATCCAAGTAGTAACAACGCTTTAATAGTGCACGGAGGATAATAACACTGTCCCACGCTAAAAGGTACCTAATCCCGTTTGTTTTCAATTTATATTTATTTTTAGATTTATTATAGTTGTCTTTAGATTGGTTATTATATGATATTTGTACTATTAGAGATACTCAAGTCTGCTATTAAAACCCTTTGGTAACTTGACTTATTGGAATTTACAATCCCATACAGCAAAGACTTTTGACCTTAAAGAAGAAATCGGAAGAAGAGTAGAAGAGCAACGGCAGGATGTATCCGAAAGCCCGAGAAGCGATTTTGAAACATAGAGGAACCCTGTTAAAGTTGGCTGCTAAAGACCAGATACTTTACCTCCTCGTATCTGCTCCTCTCTATGAGAAGCAGTTAATTCCGAAGAACAAGCACAAAGAGATTCGGGATGGCAAGAGTTCAAACATCGAACGAGTGGACGCTCTTTTAGAGTGGTTGGAGGATTCGTAAGTACATTTAGATTAATAGTGGGATTTTTTGTTGTGCAATAATAATTACAACGGGAGAATATGTGTGGTATTTGTGGGTACATGAGCTGGATTTTAATATTCTTAATTTTTAAAGCATTTAATTTTGTGGTACATTATTTATTAATTTAATACATTATTTTTTAAATACATTATTTAATTTTTTAATGCATTTCAATTTTTTAATTAATTTGGCTGGTTTATTTTTTGGCGGTAACATGAACTGGGGATGTTTTGCTATTACACTTGCTCTTCTTGAGCTGTTGTTTTTATGTAGCTTGTGTATATGCCTTTACATAAAGTTTGTAGTTGGCGTCGGTGTTGGTTGGTGGGCAGAAGTTGTGTTGTGTGCTTATATAGCTCTGCACGTTGGTATTTAAATAAGTAGGCTATGCTTGTGTTTACTCACGTGGTGAGAGGTGGAATAAAAAGGTTCAGGAGTGTGTGATGCCTTCATGTAAACTGATGATTGCAATTCTTGTGAATTAATTAGCGTGGCTCATAGACCCGAGATCTTGGACGCTCTTGCGGAAGGGATTAAGAAGAGCGACAATATTGTCCTGGCTAGGAGGCTCAAGAAGGATGCCAAAGGTGAAGATAAGATTTTAATATTAACGGTTATGCAAGTTAGGTTTTTGGAAATTAATGCATAACATGGTGAACAATACATAATGATTTTTTAATTTAGGTGAAAATGATGAACCTCTGGCGCGAGTTGTTGAAGGTGTTTCGACAAGTACTACGTTAACTGCTTTCATCAAGCAAGAGAAAAAACCCAAGAAAATCAAGGAACCAAAGGTGAAGTTGCCAAAAGTCGAACCTGGCTCAAGCGACACCGTGACTCCCAAGAAGACAAACCAAAATGGGATGAAAGCTCCGAGTTTAAATACTCCTAAGTCGGGGTCAAAAAAGAAAAAAGACGACGGCGTTGGAAATGCAGGAACATCGGGTCGAAGAAATTCCAAATTGCCTGAAGCGTCTCCTTTAGTGGGTACTAAAAAAGGTAAGAAGCTACATGACGTGGGACTATAAAAGATGCGAGGTTGACCAGAAATTGTTTTAACAGCCACTGTTTTGGTTAGGTTTGATTGATGGAGACTTGAAAGTATTAAGCCCAGCAGCTACCCCAGGTGGAAGAAAGCGACCAGCACCAGCATCAGCCGTATCTTCTGCCCCGACTTTTAATCCTGAAGGCTCTATGTGGGGGTATAGAAAAAAGGAGAACTTGCCCAAATCTCAAACAACCATCCAAGCTGCTAACAAGAAACTTGACAGCGCAGTTCGGGCATTTACTTTCCGCAATGATGCAGTTACCTTGACTGGTTTCCAGCTGGACAGATTATTTTACGATGGATGTGGCCACATCCTCGACAGTGGATTTTGTTCTAAGAAGGTATTCGATTTGTTGAATATACAAATACCTTTATGATTGGTTAACTCATGCGTATACAATTTACGAAAGCGCATTTGTTGGATTAAAATTTTCAATGTTTTCCTCTTGTAATGATAATGAGTAACCCAAATTTTATACTATAGGTGAACCAGAAGGGTAATCGTTATGTTTGCTCCTCTAAACACGAAAGTGAAGGGTGCCTTAAAGTTCCACGACTACAGGTACTTCATTATTTTTATATGTACCATGTGTGGTCGACTCGTAGAAAGTGAATTTCGAATGAACCCACTTAAACCTTTTGTATTTTTGTATCTGGTGGTCAGTGATTAAATAGCATTATCTTATTAATATAAATTATTAAATGTAATCTTTTAGTTAACCCTAGATGACGGAACTGGCAAGTTAGACGCCACAGTGTGGAAGACCAGTGTGGAAATTTTGGCAAATAGAGCCACCACAGACCTGGAAAAATTGAGTGAACAAGAACTCAGACATGTTTTTCAGGCTTCACAAGGGAAGAAATTCTCTGTGTATGTAGAATCGGAGAAAATTTCGAAGGTAAATCTAAATGTGAACAGTACTTACTTCCATATTTTAAATAGCAATAATATGCAGTGTCATTCATACAGAAAACATAGTTTATTAGTTTGAATCATTCTAGGAGAATCACCATAGGAAATTCCTGTAATAATAATACTTTGTTTTTTAGAGGGACTTGAAGAAAGCCAACGGTAAAATCTGGAATTTGAACGCGACCATTCTGGCAGAAGATAACAGTCCACCTGCTAAGAAGCGGGGGTAAATTGTTAATTCGTTGCGAACTGTTGGTCGATTGTTCGAAGGACCTTGTTTTTAAGACCTAGGGACCAGGAAAATGTGTCTTGAAGGAACTAAATTATTTTATCAGATGACTTAACATAAATTTTTGTAATTTTGTGTAGACTTACAGTTCAAAATGTAGTCTTTGTATTTTAGCGATCCTTTGATTCTTGAAGGATTTGAATCTGTGGAGTTATTGTTGCCAATTCTTCTGTTCTTGTTTGTGTATCAAACTCTAAATTGTTAATCATGATGGTAATGCATTGTTTATATGTGACCATCTCAAAAATACTTATTTACATAATAAGTAGTTTACAGGTATTTGGCATCTTGTAAAATATAGTGTGGTTGGGATTTTCTTCTTTCTTTTCATGCATTTAGTTCAAATGATCCAGGAAATTAATAATATTTTAGGTAATGCTGCTAGCGTAGATATAATCGAGAAATATTATGTAAAGGTCAATTGTAATACCCACGAAATTATATGTCCAAGTACTTCTAGGTTGGTATGTTCGAATTTTTATCTACATTTTGTAAAACCTTGACGTACGTTGTAGGTGTTAATTGATTTTAAATTCGTGAGGAAACAAATATATTTAAATTTTATATAAATTATATTATGTTACATTATATTGTTTGTTTCGGGGTTTCTGTTTCACTGTATTGCTGTAGGTGTAGTTTCTCTCGTGAATAATGTAATATAATTTAACCTCATAGATCTAATGTGGAGAGAATGGCGTGGCTGTCATGGTATACATCTGTTCTCTCTTTTATAATAGCTGATGAAGTTCATGTAGCACTTGTAGTATGCAGTTGTGTGACAAAAATAAATGACTGTTGAATGTGATTATAAGGCTAACAGTAATAACAGTTTCTTTAATTTTAAACGACTGGTTTCATTCTGATATGATGTGGTCATTTACTTGGAATTATTAGCATATTATTAACACTTGTTTTGACAAACAGAAGTGGGAAGTCAGCCGTAAATTCGTTCAAGTCGTACTTTAATCTACTACTTGTTAAATTTACACCACATCATTTTGCCATAATTAAATCTTGGGACACGAAATAGCCAATATAAGTTGATCAGGTCCTGAGGGACTCGATGTTAGAATACAACATATTTGTTGAAGCCGTGATCATATTTTTTAAATTTTTAATGAGACAGGAACGTTCACTATTACACACATCAAGTAAACTTGCAAAATACGGGATGTGAGATACAATTATTCTCACTTCTGCTTAGCAGCAGCTCGCTGTAGAGCATACTGAGCTCGAATTTCAATGTTGTTCCTGACGGACTCGACCTCGGGAGATTTATGTCTTCTGCTTGTGCTTACTACTCCACGAACAGCATCATTGAGTCTCCGGCAGTTCTCACTTTGAACAGTTCTCCTCGTCATTTCTGTCATTGCCTCAGCGCCGGGGTCATGAGCGAGAGGAGTAAGGCCGTAGGTGTAAGGAGTGTATGTACGCCGTATTGGACGAGTGTAGGTGTCATCTAAATCGGGAGAGATTTCTCTATCCGTGGATTTTCGGCCGAGGGATGAATAACTTGTTGATGGCACATAAGTGCTACTACTGCTGGGAGTATAAGCGAGGTCAGGGAAGTATACACTTGACAGCCTCACTGGCTTCTTCTTCCAGGACTCGTTGAGACGTTTAAGAACGGCTTGTGCATCATGGCGAATTTTCCTTGTCTCTGACTCGATCTCATCCATTTGAGGAGAGTTGCACACTTCATCTATGAAATGCGACACTTTGTCCTTATCCGGCCGATTTAGTTTTGGAGCGACGTAGGCCTCTGTATCGTCATCATCATCGTCAGTGTCAGGATCTATTCCAGCGTAGAGTCGTCGTAGTCTTGGAGGTACCACCATGAGACGACTATTCGCAATAAATGGATCCCCAGCCGTACATTGAGAAACTCTTGATTGAGGTGTTGATAACAGATGAGAAGTTGATGTCGATGGGTTTGCGAATCCTTCAGAGGGTCTTGCTGAATACGTACAGTAAACGGGTTGACGGGTGTCCGCCACAGGGAAGGTTTTTCTAGCACTAGCACCAAAATCCATTATTAATAATAATGGATTTAAAATTTTAATTCACAAACTTATAGTGGATTTGGGTTACAACACCTCGGTAAACTTATTACTGTTAACCTTCCTTTTTCTGTAAAAGTTCTGTAAAGTGAGTGTGTATCTACTAATACTGGAATAATGGTGGCTAGATTTACACTGAGAGAACTCTCTACAGAACATCTCAGGTCTGCCTCTCGAATTGGCACGGAGAGCAATTTTATTTATAGGTACATCATGGCACGTTGTCAATTCTTTCAACGTACAGAATTAGTTGGGTCTGTCGGGACGGAAGGATCACTAAAACCCGAAGGAAATAAGGTGAGGCATAACCACAGTCATTCTGTACAAGTATACATACTTCATTTACAGGAACTGACTCATGCATATAGTGACATATACTTCACCAGTTCTTCAACTAGGTTGCAAATATCAACGTATGTTCCATCGTCAGAGCTTCCGCATTTAAAATATTATGTGCGTTATAGAGGCTGTACGGGCATCATGATTTTCCCGAATTTCTACCTCTTCTTCCTATGTCTGAACAACCGAAAAACCTTGCTTTTAGACGGTAGGAACTCTTGCATAAACGAATACATATAGCATATGAATATTCCTCCACCTCCTCCACATATGTGATATATACCTCATCCTGTCGGCGTGTGTGTGGAGTATGCGAAGGTGAAGGTATCGTATCGTAACATTGTAAATATTTCATTGCTGTCAATCATTGGTAGCAGTCAAAAGTATGTACTTAATTTCTATTGTTTTTTTTCGGTCGCATTCTTCAACCGTGTCCCCACTTTACCAGTCATTCATTGCACAAACTTTAGGATGTTCAACTGTTAACGCTTGATTGTCACCTTCTAAATTTAACCTTCTGTAATAACCTAGTTCATTTTTACTTGAGGCATTTATTGTGAAACACACACATTCTGCAGGTTTCGTGGAAATTTATAAGGTGAGACTGGTTTGATCTAGTTGCGAAATAGACTTAGTATGTGTTCTGAGTAGTTAGTAACTGTTCTGATGTGCATGAATATACATATGTACTGGTTCGTGTACTTATATATATACTCTATTCATTATGTTATTCATGCGATATTATAATAAGGCTGTTGGCATCCCAAAATTAAAAATAACTAGGTAAACAGAGTAAACACAAGCTTAAAAATAAGCAAATATTCCGATGTGTGTATGCTTGGTGTATAGGCATTCATATCGGCATCTTGCGATTACAATGCCAATTCGTAGCCGAAGGCATCAAACGACTATCCCCTTTTTAGCGATAGGCCACGTCGAGGTTTTTATGGGTCACTCAAACGAATTTAAAAGTGTTTGGGAAGATAAATTTGTCTATGATGATATGATATGAGTTTTTATAGGAAGTTCATATTATGTAATAAAAGACAAGGAGCATTTAACGACCAGATATTTTGACTTTTTTGTCTATTTTCGTTTAAACAAATTACAAAGTGAACATCAACTCCGAGCATTTGCCTCAGAATGCAATAAAGCACTATGGGGAACCAGATCTTCCTTTTATGTGTGGGCGGTGATCTTTCAAAGTTACACTCTTCTTTCAGCTGAAGGACAGTTTGTTTTGCTTTATGTTTGTTCTGATTTACTACTTTTAGCCATTACTCTGCAATATACTATGCATCCTGGTAAATTGAAGCTATAAAACAAATTCGTAAAAGCTTATATGTAGTTGCGCCCGTGGACGTTGCAAGTTACAACTTCAGTTCATTTCCTCAAAATAATAATATGGCGAACCAAACAAATGGGCCACACGACACGAGCCCAACCTCAAAAAAGCTATTAGATTTTTGAACTTACTATATAGCTACAGTCCTATGGATAAGACAGTTTTTACCTACATTAGTGGAACAGGCTTCAGTACGTCAATCTGTGTGTCGACATATTTTTTAATGTTTCTAACGACATCCTGGTCTGTTATGACACGTAGGTTTTTAGTACTGGATGAATTTTCGGAAATACATTACTAAATAAATATCGGTATATTAACTTATTTTTTTCTGCCAACTAAAACCTTTTATATGGCTACATTCATCAATGGTGTTACCATATATCGAGTCGCTTCAATAAAAAGTTACTAATTAAGAAAAAGTGTTTGTAATTTCTATACACTCTTTGCTATATAAAAAACAGAATACTTTTGCGCCTCTAGCACTCACTTATCACTTTGCACATTCCTCTCCCCGGATTTCTAAAGATATCTTAATTTCATAAAATATTCAAAATAAAGATAAAATCTTTTCTAACAATTCAATGATTTAACATCGCTTAATTGACGCTTTATATCGTTTTATATGGCAGTATTTACTGTTAGTTGTAAGCTTGTGCGTATAGGAGTGTTATGAATACTCTTATAGATATGTTTTATTACAGTAGTATAAACAAATTAATATTCTCGTATCTTTATATGCCATAAAGTAGTAGGCCATTATAATTTTATCTCCATTTAATTAGTGAATAAGGAAAGTGTGTGCATATTGTAATAACTCTGTATAAGGTTCAGAAAATAAGCAAAAAGCCTTGTTTCCACACATAAGCGGACTCCTCGGTTCCGCATGGCATTTTTAATGTTGTGTACTTGATATGACGCATATGTATGTTACATTTGTAGTAATTAGGAAGTGATGTTATGACTTTGATTTAATTCACGAATGTGAATAGTTAGCCTAGGAATTTCAGTCGGCTAGACGGAATGAAACGATTAACGGTCCGGAAAATAAAAGTCGAAAAATCGATGAAACCCGGACTGCGCAACAGTTCCAAGAGCTTTGTTATATGTTGTATTTTCCATTCGGTGAACTTAGCCTCTCTGTCGTGCGATACTGGTTACGGTTTCTTACATTCTCATATAGTTCCCGAATCTATGTACTATGTTTCTTTGTCCTTTCAGACGTAATTTAGGACCAGGGGTAGTGCCATTCCCAATTTCTTTTCATCCTTGCCCATAGGCTTCCATATATGTAGTCTCGATTTTTTTCTGTCTAAGTATTTAGAATAATAATAATAATTACATCACTTTAAGCAGTCACCCTAATAATTTACCAAACGCAGTCGAATTTTAGTAGTGTTCAATACTCGACCTACTATATGATTTGATCTTTCAATTCCCTGCATGCTTCCCTGTTTTGATACAACATACCACTTACACCAAACAGGAAGTAGTTACTTGATCTAAAGATTGGGCTAGTTATATAGCAGCTAATAATAATATTTTTTGAAATATAACAGAATCTCTCAAAGTGCTTAAAACCTGGGATATTCAATAATTATCTGTGGTACAAATAGTAATATTCATCTGGTGGTTTTAATATTTATCCTATTGATTTTATTTTGACTGAATGTGCTTGTGCCACTCATGGCTTCTCGTCACTCACTGCCAAAAAACACGTGCTGCATCTCACAGCTCAAAGGACTCAAAATTATCGCAGCAATATCATGTGTAAGTTTCGGTGTATTTTTATATTTTCATACATATGTAGTTTAGCGTTTTTATTGTAAATGCCATGTGTACTTGCTTGTAATTTTTTTTACGTACATCTGTAAGTGTGTAGTATGCTTCATGACGTCTTCGCTGTGTGAAGTTTTGAAGATAATTCAAGGTTTGAAGTAACATGCTGTATATTTTACTCAGCTTTTTGGAACGGTGATGGCCATGGTGTCCTCGGCTTTCGTTCAGCACGAAGATCTCGATTCAGGCGAGGCAGTAGTGGAGGAATTGGCCGGAGATCCCATTTATGAAAGTGTGTGGACTCAGATTATTGGGACATTCCAGGTGTTGGTATCGTTATGGATGGTGTATGCCAAAGTAAGCACCTGTAAATCAATGTCTTGAGTTTTCATCTTTCCCCTTATATTTTTATAGAGATGCATTGCATGCAAATTTCACTACCATTTACTTCAGGGGCTACCCGTATTTTTATTCATTTATTGTAATTTATGTACAAATGTACACCGGATACATAATATGGAAATGTTTTCCAGGGGAGTAAATTAAGTTGCCAAATATGGACGGTAACTCACATAGGAGCCCTTGCTTTCATCGGATTCTATTTGTGGAACCTGTCGACTCTAATTCATCAAACTTTTTACTACCAACTTTACCTCACCTTCTTGGGAATAGACCTGTGTATTACAGCCTTCATGATTTTGGTAGTCATTGAAGTCATCATTCACCCGTCAAGTTCTGGATACGAATCACCTGAGAAACTTTCTTCTTCCAACCTTCGGAAACCTATTTAGATGGGATTTAGGTACAATAATATACACAGCTTAACTTGTATTTCTCCGGAAAAATCGCAAGAACGCACAAATCCATTTTCATGTTTGCTTGAGTAAAGTCATGGAATTCCGGGGACGATAAGTTGGTCAGGAATTAATATATATTGTACCGCGATGTTACGCGATCCCAGAATAGCTTGAATTCATCTCTAAAAAAGCAATCAATATTATACTGCCATCACGATCTGCTATATTCTCCGTCATGCTTACCAGCCCGTTGAAAACAATGTTCAATGAGGCCAATCAATAATAATATACAGCGATATCTTCGATTACGAAAAATTGTTGTTGTTGTCGCCGCTTAGATGCAAAATGTAGTATAGCGTACTGTAGACTTGATACTAGAGTGTTCGCCGAGAATGTCCAAACCATTGTTTGGTCTCGCACCTCGTACTGACAGACTTTCAAAGCAACTCGCGAGCCACTCTATGTATATATCTGTACTTGTTGTGACCTTTGTGCTGTGACTGTAATAATTGTAAAAGTAACCTAGGTAGTTGGTAAAAAAGTTCAATGTTAATTAGACTAAATTGTAAGCTGCAAGCAAATAATGTTTGGATGCAGCAATAATGTCGTCAGTTGCGGCTGTAACATGTGATTGTATAAACGCTTAAAGTTGGAAACAAATTAATATGCAATCGCTGTTATCAATGTAGCAAGATGTTTACAAATAAAATTAGCTAGGCATTGCTACACGATATATAGTAATTAAATCAATGCAACTTCACAAGGTGCTTCATAGTTTGTTAACTTGCAAAAATCAAGGTTTTTACCGGCGAAATTTATTGTATGAACTTACGTAAATTGTCTACCCTGACGAACTACTAGAAAAGCTTATTCATTCACTGGTAACATTTGAATTATCTAGCTAGCATAATTTGAGTAGAAGAGGATGAAACCGATTTTAATTTCAAACTGGCAACGCTTTACTTTGTTTCCCATTCATTTTGTTTACTAGTCTCGCCAATCTTGAATACAGTCAGTTAGCACACTTTACGGTATCCACAAATCAGTGAAGTAACGTACAACCAAAAGCCATCGTGATGCAAAATGTAGTTGAAAAGCAATTTTTCACTGTGTAGTAAAGTAATTTACAAGTATGTATTAAATATGTGTCGCATGCTTTTCATATAAGACGTGATGAGCGAAATCAATCAATATTCCAAAAACTATATTTGTAAAAAGTCAATCAAAAATATTGATAAGCAAAACGAATGTTTTGAGGAAATGTCTTGTATGTTATATGTGTCGTCGTGTACCTGTGTGGGAAATAAATATTTTTCAACAACCTACACATATTTTTATACGCTGCATTAATATTCGTCATTTTTTCATCCGACTTGCACCGGCTGAGGATGTAAAGTCATCTTACAGTGAAGCACTTAAATTGCGAAGCTAAATAATCTAAATTCATTTTTTGCAAATTAGTCTGCTGGCATTCATCATTCAGTTGACAACCAGGTTTCCAGGAACTAGAAATAATAATTTGTGTATGTATGTTACATTCCTTGAAGTGTAAAGGAGAAAGATTTGCAAAGCTTTAAAATCTCCTCGACTGAGATAGTTGACACTGACGTGATGAGCTTATGCCGAAAGCATTAAATTGTCATTTTATTAACTTACAAGTACGTTGTCCGCACTTGAGCACGTATGAATAATTAGTTTAGAATCCGAATTATCAGCACATCACTTCAAAAACTGATGTGAAAGTGGAATGTATGACGTTCATCAGCAGGATTGTGTGATTTTATTCAGCGCATTCCGGAGAGCTAGTCGTAATAATAATATGCATTGTCGTTAAAATTACCGAAAATCATGAGATCTTTTGGAAAATATTTTTGAAGAATTTAACAACACGTCTCATTTCGTATTCCTCAAATCCCAATATTATTACATTTTATTGTGTCCGCTAATAGTACCCTTGGATTTATTTAACTTAAGCGTTACATGTTAACCTTCATATTACATTACATTAGTTCCATATGAATTTATTTTATTTTTCTCATAATTCAACGATGCGTACTATTATATTTGCATCCAGTCATGCAATTCTCTGTACTCATGTACTACAATCTTAATAAATTACAATTCTTTCGACATACATACGGCTAGTTTCGATTTCTGGTAAGTTGTATTCCCACACTATTTATTTAAAACTGTTTAACATTTAATTTGTTGCAACAAAAAATATTTTCAAAGAAATTTTTTTTTCATACGACAGTTATTTATTGATTCAATTAAACATTTTTTAATTACAGGAAGATGAAGTCATTTGAATATTATTTAAAAGTCCCTGATTAAAGCCTAAATATGAAACCTTGAATGTAGTTTACACTACTTCACAGCATGAAAGCACTGTTATTATGGAAAAGAAGTTTGTCATTTCTTATGTAAATCTTTATTCTGATTTACTCTTACACTACTAATTCCTTGCCATGACAATCAATTTATTAAAGAAGACAGCACCCACATCCGCTCATAGATATACATCCTCATGAGTAACGAGTGTAACACTCGCACTCACCTCACACTCATTACACTCATGAGTGCACATTGAGTGCGAGTGCACGATATAAAATTCTGCAC
>JAQGAK010003269.1:0-15744 GCA_034696945.1 Lipothrix lubbocki
ACTATGAGTTTTTGATATTTTCGAGGTTAGCAAAAAACTTCGGGTTCTTGGCTTTCAGGGTAAGTCTGAAATTACTGATTAATATTGTACCATATAAATACAGATTGCACCACGGCGGACATGGTCCAATGCAAATGTCCAGTACCAGCCTATAAGTATTGCTGCAATGGTCTTGGTCTTATATCATGTAATAACCCAAATGCTGTACCAAATGATGTTTGTCCAGTGTTTTGTTGTAAAAGTAGTACAAGCGTATAAGATTTATGTATTATCAACCAGTGAAAAATACATTTTGAAAATAAAGTCAAAATAATACATACATTGATTCTTAATTAAAAATAATCCTTATTTTAGTAGTCTAATGTTTTCACGTGCATAAACAAATTACTCTGTTCTGTTTGGTAAAGTCTTATCAAACTTTTCTCAGTTACAAAACAATGATTACGATACACAAATTGTAATACAACATTATTCATACAATGTAAAAAAAATTGTATTTTTATATTACGTTTAAGTACACCTGCACGCTGCGTTCTGAAGGGTTCGTAAAATCATGCAGGTTCGCGTCAATGTTATTATTTGCTTTGACAGAGTACTAGGATACTCAAGGGTTGTTCATCCTCCTTCACCCTCATCGTCCCTTTCGAAGTTTATATGATATAGAGGGTCATTGCTATCATCCCTTCAATTCCCTTCGCACAAAATCAAATACACAAAACAACAAACACTTCTGTGAGTTAGGTACATTCACATTCACTGATTGTGAGTTGTTGTTGTGAGATGTAATTTGTGGTACAACTGGAATGTCCATGAATTTCACGTTAATATAAGGCACATTAAACTCTTTAATAATTAACTTCGAGGGAATTCCACAGAGTTCCATATTTTACTTATAATTATTATAAGTAAAATATCACGTATATTTTTTTACAAAAGCCATACAAAAATTACAAATTTTATTTTAATACATAATATAATGTCTAACAAACGTTTCAAAAGTACTGATAATTGGAGCTCCAAAAAGCTCGGAAGTGGTGGTTTTGGAAATGTTGAATTGTGGGAAAATAATTCTAAAAATGAGGAAAGATTAGGTGAGATTTTGAATTCTGAAATGTAATTAAATAAATCATACAATTTTATTTTGATTTGGAATGTAATAATTTTTATTTGAAAAATATTTGATCAAAATAAAAATATTGAATAAAAATGAAATAAGAAAAACGCCGCTAATAGTATAGTTTCTTTGTCTTATTTAAGCATTACTCTAAAATTGAAAATAACAAAAATTAATTACAAAATAAAATTAATGCAAACATTTCATTTTCAGCTGTCAAGATACCTAAGAATAACATTAAACCGGAAGACCGCCGGCGTTGGTTAAAGGAAGTTAAACTGATGAAGGAAGTCAGCCATCCGAATGTTGTTCCCACAGTCGACCCTCCAGCTGACTTGGTTGAATCAATTATGAAAGAGCATGATTATTTACTAAAACAAACACAGGATCCCCGAAATTATGTGTTATTTATGGAATACTGTGACGGTCAAGACTTGGATAGGATTCTTAAACAGCCAAAAAACATTAACGGACTACTTGAGTCTGAAGTTCGCAAATTATGCGAACATATCGGAGAGGCAATCACTTATTTACATCAAAAGGATATCATCCACCGGGATATCAAACCGGCAAATATTTTAAAATCTACTGTAAAGGTAAATTTTGAAACTTTTATCAATTGCATAAATTATTTGTTTGTTTTATTGAAATATACGTACATATACTGCCACTGCATTCAAAAATTAATAATTAATTTTTGAATGCAGTGGCAGTGTATAATAAAAAATAATAAAATTCATGTTTACTAATAATTAACTTATTTGTCCAATTATTCTCAGGGTTGTCCAACAGAGACCATTTTCAAATTGGCAGATTTAGGCTTTGCTCGAGACTTGTCGTCAAAAAACAGCTTGGCCCTTTCATTTGGAGGAACTTTTGGCTACATTGCACCGGAGATTTACATGCTTCACCATCCCGAGTAGAAATTATTTTTGTATTTTTCTTAAATTAGTTTTCTTAAATTTCAAGTCCTAAATGTTTCTATAATAACTATCAGCATTGAGATGTTATGTTTCATCTTTTTTGTTATTCGCAGAACTAAAGGTAAAGGCAGTAAGGGTGAAGGGTACGATAAAACCGTGGATTTCTGGAGCTTTGGAAATATTATTTTTGAAGCTTGTTGCGGCAGATTGCCCTGTGACGAAGATTTCCCTATTAACTGGTAAATTCTATTCAGAATATTTTTTTAAATTTACTACATTCATATATTTCAATAGTACTTATAACTGATTTTAATTAATTTACTAACAAACTAATCGGACCGCACTCCAGTGAAGATTCGCAGAAAATGAGGTAAAAAAGTGTATTTTTATTTTTTAAATCACTAAATAGCATGTTAATAACATTATACGTCGTACTTGATTACATGATCAAACGGTATTTTATAAAAATTTTCAGTATTGAGCAACAGGAAGAAGGTGAGGACGAACCCCACAACTTCTCAACCATTTTTTCTCACGCTCCTAACCAGCTTTCAGAGTGAGTAATAAAATTTTATTATTTGATTTTGTAGTAGGATATTTTTATTTACGACTCGACCTTTGTCAAAATTTGGAGCAGAATTTTATTTATTTTATTCATGTTTATAATTTATTTATTTTATTTTATTTATTTGCATTATAATAATGCAGAGGTCTCCGAAACTGTCTCTCACCCTGGCTGTGCTCAATGATCGAACGAAGTCCGGAGACCCGAAGGCTTCGCTTTGGAAATAACGGAACTGTATGTTTTATGAAGAAGCTCAAAGAAATATTAGGAAAACGTTTTGGCCAAGCATTTACTCCGTGTAAAATACTTCCATTTGAGCTCAATTGGAACATCAAAATAAGTAATGTTAGGGATTCTTTACGCAAAAAATTTAGGGACTGCTGCCAATCATTGATTTTGTCCGAGTATGGTCACGCCCCGAATGAAAATGATTTTGTGATGAACTACCTTCATGCTCAACAGGTGAGTTACATATCTGAAGGTGTATGTACTTTTTTTTGGCGTTTTCTATGTATGTGTTAAATTTTAAAGATATTTTTGTTTGCATTTCTATTTTTATAGTGTATTTGAATCCAGTCAAGTCAATGAATATAAAGTAAAACGAAAGAATAAAATGAATAATTTATTGATCATTTATTGATTTACACCTTTTACAGATGAATCAAACTCTTTACGTAATCCCGTATCCCTGGAAAACATTGGAACCACCTTTAAAGCCGGAAGCGATTACAAACTTCCCTGAAAATCAGGATTCGAATTTGGATGATGTCGAAAAACAAACGATTTTCATCGAAGTTCTAGGTTATATAAAAAAGGAATTGGCTTATTTGGAATTGTTACAGAAATCCTTTTTAGCTTTCAGGTAATTGCAAGTTATTGTGCAAATGCATATTTCACTTTGCTGATTCTGACTGTTTCCATAATTCGGTACTAGCAACGTAATTTATACTTGATTTCATAGGGCCTACAGTAACCAAACTTCTACAGGAATTGATTTTAGACCAGTACCTTCACTGGAATTGCAAGAAATTGACACGGAAATAAGGAAACTTTTTATAAAAGCAAAATCTTTTATTGAGTACGAAGAAGTCTTACAACGTGTAGAAAGCAATTTGCAACCATTATTATTAAATCAGTTGTCATTGACGGAGGAAAACAGAAAAATCAAATCCATTATTTCCAAATGTCAACACTACTTAGTTCGTAATGAACCATTGCGTGATGTGGAAATAATGATGGCGAATCTACAACGTTTGTAAGTAATTGACACTAAAAATGATTCATACTGTTTAAATCTGTAAAAAATCTTAAGAATATAATTTATTATACACTTGACATATATATTTACTTACTGGAAATATTTGCCAACAAAAAATACATATCTGGAAAGTCAAAATTTTTTATTGATACAACCATTTGGAAATTTATTTTCCTAGGTACGAAGATTGCCTGGACGAATACGAGAAACTTACTAATAATAAGGACCAAGACGGTTATGCAATCAACGCCCTCGAAAGCATTGCAAACAAATTTTATCAAACTTGTAAAGGTTTCCGGAAAAGCATTGATTTTAACATGAGGTGCAGCTCAATATTTAAAATATTACCAAGAAAAGATATTTAAAATTACTCAAAAATGCTTTTTAATAATGTTGTCAATGTTTTTTAACCCTAAGCTACAAGGTCTTTTTTTATTAATTAAAAATTTCCCTTCATTTGTAATTTATTTTAGACTGATCCAGAACGTTTGCCTGGACGAAAAGAAGAAAATTGAGTTTCTAAGTGATTCATTAACCAATGTCAACTCAATCATTGCAAATCTCAAACAACAACGTCTGGAAATGCAGAAAAAGCTTGTTACGGAACGCACGCAACAACAAATATGTCAATGTAATATACATGAATATTACAGATTTTAAACTATGGTCGGAGCAAATTCAAAAAATTTCCTGTGTTTACGTGTACAAATTTTTTCAATTATTATACTTATTATCCCCTCACAGTTGTCATTTGCCATATTTTATGCAACTCTTAACCATTTGTTAAATATTTTATTGTGCCAATTTTTCTGACTGATTGTCAGGATGACGATTCATCCTGCCATGACGTCAAGTATAGTTGCGTCACTAATTTTAAATAAATAAATAAATAAATGGTAATGAGACTTAATCCCCTTCTCATTCATTTGAATGAGTAAATGCATGAATGTTAAAAGGGATTAAGTCTCATTATGTATATAATTAGTAAATCCCCTATCCCTGACAGGTATAAAAGGGCTGCGTTTTTGCCGTATACCTCACTTCACTTTCCGCCTTCGCTGCGGTTTTACCTCCGTTACGTTACGGTTTCCGAACTTGATTCGGGTTTTTCCCTTTACTCTAAAAGGACCTATCTCCCGCTTTCACCTATCTATATATGCTTAAGTATACCTATCTATTCACATAGATAGCTATACTTGAACATATATATCCTTGGACCTTGCGCCAATATTTGAATTGGAAAAGCCGGTCCATTCTAATATAGGAAATTCATATGTCCTTTCCGTCTATATTTCTTATATGCTAAAGTTCAGTGTTTTTTGCTACCTCCGAATTTATTTTTATTTTTGAGTAAAATTCGAATTATTATTATTATTACTATTGCCATATCATTTGGAAAGTATTCCTTTTACGTTTTTTGCGTTATTTGGGGATTATTTCCGTTGTGAAAAGGTAAAAATTCAGTGTTTATTGTATATTTGAAATTTTGACTATTTTAATGTATTATGACTCCGTTTTTGATTTTAAAATTATTTTGAAGTATCCATTATGTTCTCTAGAGTCATTTTAGTAATATTCATCAATTTTTAATCTTATTTTATAATTTTTGTTAAAATTTCACGTCCGGATAAAGTTGGGCGACGTCCCTATGTATAAGATACAATTCGCCGACACTCTTCGCAAAAGTGCTAGCCGACATATGTTATGATGAAATTAGTGTTGTGTTGCCTATAGTATTGCTAGGCTTTTTACCATATGAGCAGTATCGCCTATGTTTTAGTGCAAGCGTATCAGATGTTGTGTGTGTAGGCTTTTCATTTGAGTTTATTTAGCTTACGTATGATGATTATATAGCTTTCCAGTGTGTTTATGAGTGTGTATTTTGTATGTATGTACAATAGGTATCTGAGCTACACCATCCCTTCATTGCCGCAAAGCCTGCACACCCACAGCTGATTAATATTTTAGTCTCACAATCAGAAATAGGATGTAGTAAAGCCTTTAATGCAAATGAAAATATAAAAATAAACATTTATTTTCCTCATAGTTAATCTCGACTTAACAACAAGACAAAAAACAAAAACCTGTAAATAAATGTGATCGTAATATTACTTTGGCGCTGTTTGCGATGAAATCAATGATCTCCCCCAATTCTTCAGCTCAATGACTTCTTCCAGTGAGAAATGAGAATTATTTATGTAAAGTCATAAAAATCATCAACACATAAGACTCACATATTCAACATTATTTAAAGAAACAATTTCTTAAATAATTTCGGTTTTCAAATTACTGATTAATTATTTTTAAATAGTTTGTTATAAAAACAAGCAGTACCAAAATAATTGTAATAATCATGTACTCAAACAGTCCTTTATGTACCTTTTATAAAATTAATTATTTCAATATGTAATCATTTATTGATTCGTTAGTCATCGTTAAATTAAACGACTTTAATTTACTCCATTAAATGATTTAAAATTTATCCAATTAAACATCCTCAGCTGAGGATGTGGAACTTTCTTCGGGAGCCTCAACGACAACTTTCTTCCGCTTCTTTGGTGGTGGAGCCTTTTTGCCCTCGTGAACTTGCCTAATATGTCGGTTCAGGAGGAATTTCACACCAAAAGTCCAATCACATTGATTGCAAGCAAAGGGACGCACCTTAGCATGTTTACTGGCAATATGAGTCTCTAGGACGTGTTTGAAATTAAATCGCTTGCCACAAGTGTCACAAACGAATTCCTTTTTTGCAGCATGCATTTTCATATGACTCTCCAGGGCTTGTTTCTGACAAAATTTCTTTTCACATTGCTCACATTGATATTCGTATTCCGAGGGGTCCTGATGTGTTTTCAGATGCAGAATAAGAGTGCCATTGTTTTTGCACACTTTGCCACATATTTCACAAATATGTTCGTGTGAAGAATGTACAGTAATTTTGTGAGTACGCAAGTCATTCACTGTTTTCCCACATATTGTACAGACGCCTTTGTAGGATACTTTGAAGAAAATTCAGCAAAAGTTTAATTAGACATGTTTTTGTTTGTTGACTCTGAAATAAATGCAGCCAATTTTAGTTCACTATTGATATTATTTTGGCCACTTACACATATGACGTCTTCGGATGTGAAGCCCTATTACCCCAAATTTCGTATGTTTGGAGACGTAATCTTTTTTACAGGTCAAACATTTAAAGCTCCGAACATCCGAATCAGAAATTTCCATAAATTCGAATCCATCCATGGTGTATTTCTTGGTTAAGGCATCCAATAGAAAAACTTTGCCCGTTGGAGAATAACTTTTTTCTGTTTTAATATATGTCAATTAATTAGAATAGTGGGAATACATCAAAATTAATGATTAGTTAACAGATTAAAAATGTACATATAAGAACATCAAAAATGAAGAATACTTTGGTGAACAAATTTGATATGGTGGCGAAAGTAGTTCTTTGCTATTGATACATCACGGGCTCGTAGAGCAACTCCGCAAGCCAGGCAAATTGCTTTATTTTCTTGCAGTTCCATTTTGTAGCCCTGGTATTTATACAAATTTTTTTCAATTGAAGTGACTTCGTTGCGTGTGGGTTTTTTGTTGGTTGCTGCACCTCTAACTTCCGAACGTCTTCGAATATTTTTTGAAGCTTTCGTTTGTTTGGAAGAAATTGTGTTGTTAGTACGACGCAGTGGGCATTTAACTCGGGTGGAAGCGTTCTGTGCAGAAGATTTTGTGCTACCGGATACACCTAATATTGTAAACGTTTCAAATGATTTTATTTAAAGCAAATTCTTGGCTTGGTTCTGACATGAACATAGGCGCTTATTCATTATATCAATTAACTTACCTGGATCAACCTCTTCATCACTATCGGATAAATTCTGTGACGACATTTCAATTTTCACATCTGCCGTATTATCCTCAGATTCGTTAATAATAAAAGGTGATCTCCCCACTTTGAGACTTTTGGACTCAGCGGTACTAACACCATGACTATCATTCTCTCCCGAATCTTCTGTTTCATTAGCAGTATCTTTTTCTTTAACAGAGTTATCTTCTTCACCGGAGTTGAAACGTTCTTGTACGTCGTTCACACATGCAGGTGCTTCCGCGTCCTCAATGTCATAATCATCTAAAGTGTCATTGCCGTGATCTCCATCAAATGATTCGGAAAGTTTAGTATTTTCTTCATCACAATCCAAAACATCATCACCATGTTGTATTGTAGAGCCCCTGAGACTTTCTTTGTAATTTTGGAAGTGTCCTTGAGTTCTATTGGGCCTTCCGAAGTTACGACAATGTTCTGGAAGCTCTGATTTGCAATCTCGCAAGATGAGATTCGCCTGGAATTCTTTAAGCATAAACAAACGTTTCATCATATTTGAATAAGAAATTGTAAGACATTAGAAAATACTCAATATACATTCAGCAATTATTATTGATATAATCTAGAAGTCTTACGGCGAAGAATGGCTCTTCTGAAGTAGTCAACTTCGTTTTTCTGGTTGTCGACGGTGTTACTTTTGTCTTTCCGATCATTTACTTCCGACTTTTGTGAAACATTAGCTGTGTTACTAATTTCGGATTCAATGGTAAGCACGTATAATTTCACGATAATCTTCAAGATTTGCTGCTCCAACAATTTAATTTGATCTTGTAAACTGCACAGTTTTGAAATTTCAATTCTGCAGCGGCAACAAAATGGAAATGAATTTTCTTTAAAATTCCAGATATTCCGTCTTCTACTTGGAAACTTCAAACGAAGTAAATTGCTCAATTTTGTAAACACAAGCTTGAGAATTTGCGCTCGTTTGTTATTAATTTTGCTGTCTAATTTTTCTATTGGTTGAATATCGGCTTTACAAAAGATGCAAGACATACCTACTGCTTTTCTAACTAGACGTGGAGATTGTTGTTTTGCAATTCATGAAAAGGAAAGATGTTTGAATGCCAAAATTAAGTGCTTTAAGTGAAGAGAAAGACATGTTTGTTATGCTTACGATTTTAGCGCTGCGTTTTCATCGTTGGTGGTCTGGAAATTGGATTTTTCTATGCGACATTACACCTAGATACGTTCTCTTTTAGGCTTGTATACTGGATTGAAGCGACAGATTTTGTCGGAATTCGGAATATAACCAAATCTGGTTTTTCTTCAGAATTTTATTTGCAATTCAATCTAAATTGACTGACTTATGCCCTGTCAAGTTTTGAAAGTGGCCTCCAGCGACAAAATTGAATTTTCACCTTGTTATCCAAATATTTCCCCAGTTATTCGGAAACTCAACATGTAATAGCGAACCTCTCCTCTTCTTGAAAAAATTTTATCAGTCCCTCTGTAAAGGTTTGTAAAAATATAAGGTCTGCAAAATAAACAACAATTGATTTTGCATGTGTGGAGAAAATTGGAGAGAAGTATATTCATGAAAAATGGCATAATTCCCATCGTAATTATGCCATTTTTATGCCTTCGTTCGCCCATTAAACGCAAAAAAAGAAGCTATCTTAGTTTCCGCTATGGCTTCCGCGCTGTTTGTAGAAACCAAAGACATTTCCATTCCTTTTCATGTCACACTCACTCAGTAACTTTCTCCATTGGGAAAGGACAGCAAATTGAACGAAACAACCTGAAAAATAAAATATTGCAGCGTATACAAGATATAAATGAATAATGCTTTGTATTAATTTATATGTTAATTTATTCATAATTTGTTCAATATTTATTATATTTTTCGGGAGCAATTATTCTAATGCAAAAACTTAATTGTAGTGGTTTACTGTTGACATATTTTTCAACCTGAATACTTAAATTTTTAATGACTGATTTGAACCTCATTTATGTATTAATTGGTCGTATTAAAAGATTAATAATATTATTGAATCTGAAAATTAGACGTCCTCAGATGAAGACGTGGAACTTTCTTCGGTTTCTTCGGCAACGACAACTTTCTTCCTCTTCTTTGGTGGTGGAGCCTTTTTGCCCTCATGAACTTGCCTAATGTGTCGATTCAGGAGGAATTTCACGCCAAAAGTCCAATCACATTGGTTGCAAGCAAAGGGACGCACCTTTGCATGTTTACTGGCAATATGAGTCTCTAGGACGTGTTTGAAATTAAACCGCTTGCCGCAAGTGTCACAGACGAACTCTTTTTTTGCAGCATGCGTTTTCATATGACTCTCCAGGGCTGATTTCAGCACAAATTTCTTTCCACATTGCTCACATTGATATTCGTATTCCGAAGGGTCCTGATGCGTTTTCAGATGCGTAGTAAGAACGGCCTTGCTTTTGCACACTTTGCCACATATTTCACAAATAATTTCGTGTGAAGAATGTACAGTAATTTTGTGGGTAGGCAAATCGTCCACTGTTTTCCCACATATTGTACAGGCGCCTTTGTAGGATACTGAAATCCAAAGAAAATTCAGCAAAAGTTAAATTAAACATGTTTTTATTTGTTGACTCAAAAATCTATGCATCCAGTTTTATTTTGTTATTGATATTATTTTGGCCACTTACACATATGACGCCTTCGGATGTGAAGCCTTATTACCCCAAATTTCCCCAAATGTTTGGCGACGTAAACTTTATTACAGGTCAAACATTTAAAACTCCGACCATCAGAAGTTGCCATAAATTCGAATCCATCCATGGTGTATTTCTTGGTTGAGGCATCCAATAGAAATACTTTGCCCGTTGGAGAATTGATTTTTTCTGTTTTAATATATGTATGATAAAAAAGTAAAAATCGTCATTTTTGAGCCCGACAGAGAAAAGCTGCGGGCAAAATAAATATACGTCTATGAAGGTAATATTATGGTGTTTCAGAATCGGTAACCCAGGACAAGGTCTGCGAGTTACAGTTTTTCGTAAAAAAATAAAAAGTGGACAACATTTTGAATTTTCCCTCCAAAATCGTGTCAAAATATTTGAAAATGATAAATTTGATCCAATATATGTTCTTAGAATTTAAGGACCTTTTGAATGAGATATTGGGGGTCCTTCTACGACCAAAACTACGAATTTTGGAAACATCTGTTTCTTATAAGAGATGGATAGAAATTAATTGGAATAGTGGGAATACATTAAGAAAGTTAATATCTACGAAATATATGAAAACTGCAACTTACTTAAGTGGACTTCATCTATGTGGCATCGAAAATATTTCAAAAACTCTCTATCCCGACCTTGCTTATATTTTTTCCCACAAGTCAGACACATTGCTTTCTCTTCTTGTAATTCTAGTTTGTAGCCCTTATATTCATACATATTTTTTCCAACTAAAGTTAGTCCTTTGTAAGGTTGTTTGAATTTGCTGTTGGTTGATGCTGCCGTTTCAACTTGTAAAAACCAAACCCCCAATTAATTATAATACATTAAAAAAGAACGTGAATAAATCAAAACCATTATTAATATAAATTACTTACTTAGGTGAGCACTATTGACGTGTAATCGAAATTTACTCTTGAAAACTCCATCATCATCCTTAAATTTTTCCCCACAAGTGAGACAAACGGCATTCTCTCCTTGTACTTCTAATTTGTGACCCCGATATTCATACAAATTGTTTCCTATTAAAATCATGCTCTTGGCAGGTCGTTTAGAATAAGTGGTTGATGATCTTGCAGCATTGATTTTACCTGTATCATAATATCAAAATTATTGATAGGGAAACAGATTAAAAATCTACAGATAAAAACATCAAAAATGAAGAATACTTTGGTGGATAAAGTTAACATGGTGGGCAAAGTTTTTCCTTGCTATGAATATATCACGGGCTTTTAAAGCGACTCCACAAGTGAGACAAATTGCTTTATTTTCTCGCAGTTCCATTTTATAGCCTAAGTATTTATGCAAATTTTGTCCAATTGAAGTGAATTTGTTGTTTCTTTGTGTGGGTTGTTTTTTGGTTGATGCATCTCTAACTTGTGAACGTCTACCTATTTCATAATGTCATCATTTAGTATTTGAGAACAGATATTAAAATGTTAACCATGTACAGATGAAAACGCGGAAAAAAATTATACCTAAGTGGACAAAATTTACGTGGTGTCTAAAGTTCGCCCTTCCCGTGAATAAGCTGCGGGCTCGAATACCGACTCCACAAGTGACACAAATTGCTTGATTTTCTTGCATTTTCATTTTATAGCCCTGGTATTCATACAAATTGTTTCCTATTAATTTGACTTCGTGGCGAGGTTGAATGGTGCTTTTGTTGGTTGATACAGATCTACCTCGTGGATGTCTTGAAATATTTTTTGAGGCCTTCTTTTGTTGGGGACATTGGGGACTAATTTTGTTGTTAGTACGATGAAGTGGGCGTTTAACGCGGTTGGAAGCGTTTCGCTCAGATGAGTTTGTGTTATCCAATGTACCTAAGTGTAAACGTTTAAAATTAATTAATTATTTAAAACAAATTCTTGGTTTTGTTGTGACATGGACATCTCAAGTGCTTATTCTATTCACTATATCCATTGACGTACCTCGCTCAACCTCTTCATCACCATCGGATAAATTCTGTGAAGACACTTCAATTTTTACATCTGCCGTATTATCTTCAGATTCGTAAGTAATAAAAGATGATTCTCTGTCGGTGAGATTCTCGGATTCAGCGATGCAAATATCATGGCTACCATTCTTTTCAGAATTTTCTGTTTCATTAGCAACATATTTTTCTTTAACTTCGTTATCTTCTTCGCCGGAGTGGAAACTTTCTTCTACGTAATCTACACCTTCAGGTGTCATCCCACCCTCAATGTCATAATCATCCAATGTATCATTGGCTTGATCTCCGTCTAACGAATCCGGAATCTCATTATTTTCTTCATTAAATTCCAAAACATCATCACCATGGTGTAATGTAGAACTCGCATGACTTCGTTTGTTAGCATTGAAGACTTCATTTTTGTCAGTTTTTTCTGGTCTGGCGAAGTTACGGCAATGTTCTGGAAGCTCTGATTTGCAATCTCGTAAGATGATATTCGCCTGGAATACTTTAAACATCAACAACCCTTTCATCAAACTTGAATAACAAGTACTGTAAATCAGTAGAAAATACTCATAATTAATTGATGTCTTACTACGAAGTATGGCTCTCCTGAAACAGTCAGCTTCCACTATCTGGTTCCCATTGATACTATTTTTGACTTCCGGATCAAGTACGACAGTCTTTTGTGACACATTTCCTGTATTACTAATTTCGGATTCAATAGTAAACATATACAAGTCCGCGATAATCCTCAAGATTTGCTTCTCCAACAATTTAATTTGATCTTGCAGACTGCACAGTTTTGAAATTTCAATTCTGCAGCGTCTACAAAATGGAAATGAATTTTCTTTAAAATTCCAGACATTCCGCCTTCTATTTGGAAACTTTAAATGAAGTATATTGCTCAATTTTGTAAACACAAGCTGCAGAATTTGCGCTCTTTTGTTATTAATTTTGCTGTCTAATTTTCCTATTGGTTGAATATCTGCTTTACAAAAGATGCAAGACATATCTATTGCTTTTCTAACTAGACTTGGAGAATGTTGTTTTACAATTCATAAAAGGGAAAGATGTTTGAATGTCAAAATTGAGTGCTTAAAGTGAAGTGAAAGATATATTTTTATTGTGCTTACGATTTTAGCGCTGCGGTTTCATCGTGGGTGGTTTTGACATTTTCTCTATGCGTCTTTATGGGCTTTGTCTCTGGTGAAAATGATGTTTTCTTTGCTGTTACTTACGAAGATTGAACTTGAATTGGATAATAATAAAATAATAAAATGAATAAATAATGCAAGGCATGTTTATACGAACATTCTGCACGGGCTTTTTTATACTTACTTAGTTTAATGCTGTTACTCTGTGGTATGTACTTATACATATTTATTTATTTCAACATGAAATGAGTCATACACTTGATATAAAATGTAATTAATTGTAGTAACTCTCTCCATTGGAAAATGAAAGAGGAAATTGAACGAAACAATCTGAAACATAAAAAATTGTAGCGTACACAAGCATTTAAATGAATAATGCTTTGTATTAATTTTGATGTCTATTTTATTTATAATTTGTTCAATATTTGAAATATTTTTCCAGGAAAAATTATCCTAATGCAAAAACATAATTGTAGTGGTTTACAGTTGGCATATTTTTAAACCTGAAATACTTATTACATTTTTAATGACTGATTTGAACCAAATTTATGTAATGATTGGTTGTATTAGAAGATTAATTATTTACAAATAATCTAAAAATTAGACGTCCTCGCATGAAGACGTGGAACTTTCTTCGGTTTCTTCGTCAACGACAACTTTCTTCCGTTTCTTTGGTGGTGGAGCCTTTTTGCCCTCATGAACTTGCCGAATGTGTCGATTCAGGAGGAATTTCACGCCAAAAGTCCAGTCACATTGGTTGCAAGCAAAGGGACGCACCTTTGAATGTTTACTAGCAATATGAGTCTCTAGGACGTGTTTGAAATTAAATCGCTTGCCACAAGTGTCACAGACAAATTCTTTTTTTGCAGCATGCGTTTTCATATGACTCTCCAGTGCTGATTTCAGATAAAATTTCTTTCCACATTGCTCACATTGATATTCGTATTCCGAGGGGTCCTGATGGGTTTTTAGATGGGTAGTAAGAACGGTCTTGCTTTTGCACACTTTGCCACATATTTCACAAATAATTTCGTGTGAAGAATGTACAGTAATTTTGTGAGTAGGCAAGTCGTCCACTGTTTTCCCACATATTGTACAGACGCCTTTGTAGGATACTGAAATCGCAAGAAAATTCAGCAAAAGTTAAATTAGGCATGGTTTATTTTGTTGACTCAGAAATCAATTTATCCAGTTTTATTTTCCTATTGATATGATTTTGGCCACTTACACATATGACGTCTTCGGATGTGAAGCCTTATTACCCCAAATTTCCCCAAGTGTTTGGCGACGTAAACTTTATTACAGGTCAAACATTTAAAACTCCGATCATCCGAATCAGAAATTTCCATAAATTCGAATCCATCCATGGTGTATTTCTTGGTTGAGGCATCCAATAAAAAAACTTGGCCCGTTGGAGAATTAATTTTTTCTGTTTTAATATATCAATTAATTGGAATACTGGGAATACATTAGAAAAGTTACTTTCTACGAGATGAACATATGAAGACTGGAACCTACTTAAGTGGACCTCATCTATGTGGTATCGAAAATTTGTCAAAAACTCGCCCTCCCGACCGTGCTTAAATTTTTTCCCACAAGTCAAACACATGGCTTTTTCTTCTTGCAATTCTATTTTATAGCCCTTATATTCATACACATTTTTTCCAATTAAAGTTACTCCTTTGTAAGGTTGTTTGAATTTGATGTTGGTTGATGCTGCCGTTTCAACTTGTAAAAATCAAACCCACAGTTATTACAAATTATACATTGAAAAAATGAACGTCAGTACATTAAAACTATTATTAAAATAATTACTTACTTAGATGGACGCTATTGACGTGTAATCGAAATTTACTCTTGAAAACGCGATCATCATGCTTAAATTTTTCCCCACAAGTGAGACAAACGGCATTCTCTTCTTGTACTTCCAATTTATGACCCCGATATTCATACAAATTTTTTCCGATTAAAATCATGGCCTTGAAAGGTCGTGAAATATAGCTCTTGGATGTTGCTTTATCTGTTTCATAATGTCATAATTTATTATGTGAGAATAGATATATTCCAAATATTAACTATGGACAGATAAAAACGACAAAAATGACATATACCTAGATGGACAAAGTTTATGTGGTGCATAAAGTTTGCCCTCGCCCTGAATAAACCACGAGCTTTTAAAGCGACTCCACAAGTGAGACAAATTGCTTGATTTTCTTGCAGTTCCATTTTATAGCCCTGGTATTTGTACAA
>JAQGAK010003270.1:0-15743 GCA_034696945.1 Lipothrix lubbocki
GCGTTAGGATAGTTTTAAACTCTAATAACAAGTTACTGTTAGGGAGTTCCTTGATCAGACAAAAATTAAAAATATTTATAATGGAGAATGTAAGGTTTTTAAATAAAAATAATACTTCTGATTTAACAGGACATCACTAACCATCGCCGTCACGGCGATGGCTTTATTGCTAGTATACTTATAAGATTCCAAGCCTGCTTAGCGTAAAATGTAAGAGTAATACGGATACGGAAGGAAACCTTCCAGCAAGTTCAAACTTCCGACTTATTTTTCCGTACTGCCCGCAATTTGAGATCATGCAGTATGACCGTTAGTTTTAATGACCTACGTGTGCTGACAGTAAGTTACTAACCTTTCTCTTGGACCAAATTACCGAATTTAGCTAAAATTGAGCAGATAGCCTTAAATAGTTTACAGTGATTTCCCAAAAATAGCAGACGTTATAATCAGATCGATATGAAACAGACTTCGACAGTCTATAGTGAAATCCCAATCCGAAAGCGTGAGTGTAATTTTAATTATTTTTCGGTTAACTTGTATATTTTACGCTTCATGTCCGCTCCATAGTAACTAGTAGTAGTACATTTAATATAAAAGAATTGCACAAGGTTATGCCTCCATATACCAGTGAAAGTATCAAGATTAAGAGCGTTTGACGAAGATGAATTCACACCATAAATCTATTCCCTTCACCTGTCGCCCTTTCCTTCCGTTCTGATCACTTTTGAATTTTGTCATCTCCTTCATTCCAACCAGGAATCTGTTTAGGTAGCGGAAATTCCTGACATGATAATTCCAACGGTCTCCTGCCTCAACTAAGGTATAATGTACGAAGACGACAGCAGTACGATGGCCCATCACATGAAAATAATTCCTCCTCCTCTCTTTTTCCCCTTCTCTTCGTTTTTGTTGAGAAAAAACGACGGAAAAGATTTTCATCTTTGAGCCAACACTTTTCCATTTTTATACCACCAACCACTACCTACACATCCCAACACTACTTTAATACCCGACACCGGATTACTCTATATTTTTATACTCGATTGTTGTAAGTCGAGGTGGTATAAAGTATTATCCTCGATTGTATAAGTATAGAAGATATTGCATTACTTATAAGTATACAAAATTATATTTCATTACATATATAAAAAATTATATTCCACTATATAAAAATATGTTTAATGTATTACGGCCTATATCTTCAATTTATATGAATCACTAAAATGTTAACTACTTATATGAACACTAAATTTCTGTCGTATTTGGGGAATTCATAGTAGCCTCTCACAGTCAATGCTTGGTCTGTCTGGCAAGAATAGTAAACCCTCGTTTTGTCGAGAATAATAGATTCCTCACGGATAAATCCCCTACATATTTATATTTATTATTCCACCCCCTTTCTTATTCTCGTGCGAGTCATTATTACAACGAAATGTATATTTTACCACAACGACATCACATTTTCCATGGTGAAAGTATATCAGATGTAAGTATGTACGTTCCTATATAAACTACATACGCACAGATGTAGATATACATATAATACACGGAGATACATATATACACATACATACACGCATAGAGTATACACACATCTATACAATACACATATACATACAGGTATAATTGCATCACGGATCCTACCGAAACCAAACTGAAAGCTAAACTAGGTATACGTGCATACATACATGCCATTTACAGGAACCCACAGTCCTCACTCACAGGAGAACCAAGTTTCACTTAAAATAGCGAATTTTAATTTACCAAATTTCAATTCCCTTTTGCCTCCGTCCTATTCTATATCTCTTCTATACACAATATATGAGCATGTCGATCCCTATAATAACTTCCACACAGATGATGATGATGACTATACTCAGGAAATAATATAGTTAACAAGTGGAACACCACGAAAATGAATAGAAGATCTAGAGAAGAAGCCAGGAGAGAGAGAGAGAGAGAGAAAGAGAGGAAAAAGTAGAAGGACGGAGAATAAGAGAGTAGACGATGAATCCTCGCACACGTCAGGGAAAGAAAATAGGATATTATGCAAAAAGGAAGGCTTGACAAAAGAAGATATTCAACATATCTTCAAATTTATAGAGCAACTGTGTTATAACATATTATACAACCGTCAGGAATTCAACAGCATCCTAAAAACTTATCATCAGACGTATACATATACCCACTACTATTTCTTTCTCATGCTAATTCCTGTCTTCTTTAGACAATACTTTAATTATGACACAGAAGCGGCGGGGAAAGGATCCAAATAGACTGAATTTAAATTACACTTAATTACTGTACACGCACAACCTTGAGAACAAGTTCTTCTATTACATAAGCTACTCAAGTGTGGTACTAAAAATAATCACTATTAATTACTATTATTGCCAGTCACCTATATATGCCTATATAGCGTTTGATCCAAGATCACATACCAACAAAATTTCATTTTACCAAATACAAGCAGTCTTAATTCCTATTCCTGCTATTACTTAAACATATAATATTACTGCTCCATTACTTTTACACTTGATCACAGTACAGCTTATGCAGCTTTTATGCTCCTAAACTCTATTAGTGCAAATCAAATTGCAGTGAGTTCAAGTGCTACAAGTTAGCGTTTACTTAGTACTTACTTAAAATTGTTTGCTCTAATTTATTTCATTACGTCAGCTATAATAGCATATACTAAGGTTGTATATATAAGCCCATAAGCTATGCATGTATTGTAAAATAATTATTATAAATAATTATTTTAGGGCGGTGAAATCCATTAGCAATGTAGTAACTAGATTAATAACCCATTTGCTAATGCACAACAGAGTCTCATAAATGCATTAGTTCTCAAATGCATTGAATTATCACAGGCTTAAATTTAAGTACTGTATAACAACCAAAAACCACTATATGGCCAGCCTATTACCAATATATTACCACTCTACACATACAATCGCAAAATAAGGTTACCGTCATTAATGGAATTCTGAACTTGAGGTTCACCATTTCAATTTCATGATGTTGTCAGGTGATCAAAATTAAGTGAAGATTAAAAAATTACTCATATGTATCTGTAGTACTAAGGTTAGAATGAGGCAGCGCAGATTTTCCGAACGACGGCACAAAAGTTGAAGATGTGTAATTTCTGCAAGGATGTGATAGTAAAATAGAACACGTGTGTATTTTAGAGGAGAATTTTATATGGGAGTTAGAGAAGAATTACTGTGAGAAGAATATTTTGAAACTAAGGAAAAATATTTTTGAACTAGAGAAGAATATTTTTGAATTACAGAAGATTATTTGCGAGCTAGAGAAAATCATTTGTGAACTACAGAAGAATATTTGTGAGCTGGAGAAAAATATTTGTGAACGAAGAGAAGAATATTTGTGAGCTGGAGAAAAATATTTGTGAACGAAGAGAAGAATATTTGTGAGGAAAAGAAAGAGAAAATTTGTGTGAGCAATAAGAGGAGGAGAATGTATGTTGGGAAGAAAATGTATGTGAGTGTGTGTGTGTGTGTGTGTGAAACGAAGAAAGAGCTAAAAGGACGGTGAGTGAAAGAGAGTGAGAGTGAAATTGAAAAAGTCGTTAAAAGAAAAGTGGTTAATCTTACTTGGGTTGACCAGAGGTTGAGATAGCGAAGTGATGGGAGTTTGATTAATTGTTCCGCACAGGCACTGGTCACCTGGGTAAAGGCCAGACTCAGGCATTCCAGGTTCCCAAATGAACCGCTGCTCAGGAGCTTCACCAGGTCTGCATCAGTTGCACGGCTCGGTAAAGTTAACTTTTTTGGTCCGCCTTTCTGTTGCTACAATTTCACACATCAACAACCAACCATCAGACCAAATTATACCACTACTACTACACCAACGTTTCTCTTTACCACAGTAAATACTCAGGTATACATTCTAAAGCACACGCAATTACACACAAATATTCTATACTACTGACAAAAAATTTCCTACTATATACTCCTTCTATACACGCAACATATAGGTATACAAGTCAGCCACAGAATTTCCTATTAAACGGATTTAGCACCTTTACTCCACCGTTTCCCACCTTTACAGCTTATTTGTACTACTTCCCGCACAAATAAACCTATATTACATGGTCTTAAAAGGTGTTTCTCTGCATGTATAACATTCTTCGGCGACAACAGTTTTACTTTCTAACTTACGAGCTGAATTTGGGGCTGGACGGTAAAACATGTTCTAGCCCACTTAAACGTTATAATTACTGTATAACGTTTCGAGAAAAATCCCCCATCGACGGGACACAAAAAACTGTAGATGGTTTTATTATCGTCCTTTTTTACTTCAACCTCTGATCCGTTCTACCTTATAAATCATTGCATTGAACATCGCATCTCGAAAGTCACAAGGCAATTTTTTATTTACTAATATATTTTTTGAAATGCATATAGTACAGAATTTTTATTTAGAAAATTTATTTATTTACTAAACTTATTTGTTTTTAATAAGGGTGGAAAAATGAATACGAAACTATAGGAAAATGAGGATATGTCGACAAATTGTATTTATTTTCAGGAAAATTCAGCGCAGTTCCCACTTCCCACAACCATGATCCATCAACGTCAATTAAGACCTTTATCGAATGCCGCCCAAAGAGTTCAATGCTATTACTATGAGCATTGATTATTAGAATTTCGCTACCTTCTAACCACAGCAAAATTGCATTCCCCCATAAAACCCCAGCCTTGTATGTTTTCCTACCTTGCAACTATAGCAATCCTAATCATAAATCTTTTTGCATTTGTGCAACATATATACGAGTATACAATTTTTAGAAAATATTAAAATCTAGTGCCTGGAAGCATCTGCCGGAGGTCAAACAAATAAAGGGATATGAAGATTGTCCACGTATGTAGTAAACATGAATCTCCATGCGAACTTTGCCCTGACTGGAGATGGAGACTACGGTATTTCTTCAACAGATAGATGCATACAAGTATAAGGGTCAGTATTCACAATTCAGGACAAGCTTGGATTCTGGCTATGTAGAAGAATAGAGTCACTCTCTGTACATACAGTTGTAGCTTTTTTATACAGCTATAGTACATGAATTCGGGTCCAGAGACTCGTCGGAGAGTCCACAAAAGGAAAAAATTCGATTAAATTGGCTTAGTTCCTTTGGAGATTTGAAATCCTCGCTCTCGCTCTTCCCTTCTTGCTTGGATCTTTCTATTCACATTATAGAACTCAACTTCAAATCACTTTTAACAGGCTTCGACCCTTTCAATAGCCTCACTGTCTATTATTGCGAACATGTTACACACCTTCTTACTACATAGATAAGGAAATAAAATTAATGGAACATAATGGAATTAATTCACTAGAAACTATTATTTCAAAATTATAAGAAAAATTAATAGAAATTCAATATAGTCACACAATTAGCTAACAAATTACCATGTGAATTTTTCAATTACGATCGAGATATAAATCCTGGCAGAATTTCGATGGTTTAAATAATGAATTACTTTAGAAATTTTCTTTAGAAAATAAGCTTTCCATAAAAATACATGGGCTAAAACAAAAACTCCGAGTGACGCTGTGGGTGTAACGAGACTTTTACCAACATACTAACGCAATCTTTTAACACGAAATCAAAAATGCTGACACTGAAATACTGATTGCATTGACAACAAAAAAAGAAGTTGATTGCAGAGGAAGTACCCACAACGTAGAATCTACATCAGCTGATTCATAAAATGGAAGAAGAAATTTGCTTTCTTTGCACTCAAGAAAAATCCTTTAGTATTATTCAAGTCTCTACATTCCATAAAGACATATAACCTTGAAGGTCTCAACGAACATATGTATACATATCCATTTAAGAATATTCTATAAAGTAGTACGAAGACAATTTCAAAGAGATATAGGAATACGAAGACACATTTAAAACATTCTACAAAGACACACTTAAAGGATCTAAGAAGAAGGGCTCTTCGCCGATAGCATAGCAACGGAAACTTAAAGATAAAAGCTCAAAGTAATATAATATCCATAAATGCTGCTCATAAGGAAAATAAATTTTCTCTGAAATTTCCTGGAAGGAATTTTCAAACTAAAAGCATTTTGGGTTTGCTGGAGTAACTTTGACAAAGAAAATATTGGAGAATTATTATTAAACGAAAAGTGCAGGAAGTCCTTATTGTCCTACAATGTTTTTTCAAATATGTATAACTTTATCAAAATCAGGGAGAAGCGTTTTGTTATAATATTATATGTACAAGAGCAAGAACAGAAGATATGTGAGTATTGGAAATTCACGGAAACTCGAGTAAACAGTCAAAAAGAACGAACAACGGAAAGAATATAATGTTTTCTACATTGAATTAGCAATTCCACGAATACATCAAGCAAGCTCGGGCGGAGTTTGGGTCACGATATGAATGTACTCACGTATACTACAGACTTACCAGTTCTTTGAGATGGAGTTGTCGACCGCAGAGAGCAGTATAATTGGCACTTCCGGTCGGAGTGCTCTGAAGGGTCGTAGCAATTTGAACACGTTGGTCATCGCTCTGAAGGACTTGCCATTCGAGAAGAAGACAAAGTGCCTCCTGAGCCGCCGGATGCTCTCGCAATGACAACAACAAACAAGCTCCAAGAAAATTGTCACCCAGCTCCATCAGGAACCGTTTCCTTCGGCAACAGCAGCTCAACAGCCGGGTTAGCTACGAGGAAATAAAAATCAAATTTTATTTTAAACCTTGGAGAATTACAATAATATAATTAACTATCTTATTAATTTACGAACTTATTTTTATACTTGTTTAAATTATTATTTAATCATTCTCAATGCATTCTCAATAGTAGGTTTTAGAATAATAATAATAAACTATTTTAATTCAATATAATATTGACTTGCGGTATCTCAGAGGAAGCTTTACTTCTATTTAGTATCCAGTGAAATAACGAATTTCCGCGAAAACCCAACAACTGCCGGATAAATTGGCTGTCTACAGCTCTCTATCACCAATCAACTGCTGCTCCGTCGGAAAAATAAGACTAATGAAATTAAATGGAAGGCAGTAAATATAAATAAGATGATCTCCAGAGTGCAATATTGAAATAAAGATGATGAACAGGAGGTCGTATAGACAATGGACATAGCTCGGAAAGGGAATATAACAAGCGTGAGGATCAGTTATTGTAGAGCTCATTAGAACTAAATGGGGCATTCAGGTCCTTGCAAAGGAACAAGTGTTTTCCCAGGCAACGACTCTCACCCCCATCAAGGAAACACTCATAATAATAATAATTGTCTCTCCTCAGACTTACATTCAAACCCTGCTGAGAGTATTCTCTAGCTCTATCCGAAGAATTCTCTCATCCACACTTGTAATACATATTGTTCTACACTGGAACAAGGTCCATTCAACTAAAACGTTATGAAATCCAAAGGAAGGAATGGTGAATGAAATATAATTTATACCATTATAAAAGCTACACAAGCAGGTAAATTACTAAATTCCTAGACCAAATGTTATCTGAAGACAGATTTCCGTGAACCGCCCCAAGTTTGGAGTTTGTAAGTACAAAAAGACCGAATGACAACTAGGCACTTACTACGCGGGACTTATGGAACGGCCCTCAATTGCCGTTATCGCTTATGATCACGAACTTAGTACTTCCAGTGTACTATTTTCCATTCCTAGTATTATGTGTAAAGTGAATCAAGTGTTTGCAAAAACCAGCAGCGCAAGGAAGAATTAATGCTGAAGGTTCACATGAGGATCACTATAACATACAACTACTATAGGGGAGAAACCTTACAACCAGCAGAGAAATCTACAACAACTAGCATAGAAATCTACAACAACTAGCAGAGAAATATACAACAACTAGCAGAGAAATCTACAACAACCAGCAGAGAAATCTACAATAACCGGCAGAGAAATCTACAACAGGGGGAGAAGTCTACAACAACAAGAGCAACAACCACAACAATAAATGACTGCGAAACTTTCTTCATTATTTTAGCGCCCTTTGGAACCCGGACCTTGTACTATGTACATATGTACGTACCTAATCGTAAGTGAGCTCCGAGTAATGTCGGGAGAGTGCTGGAAGGTTGGTGGTGGATGCGGAAAGCACACTAGAAATTATGTTTTTTTGGAAGTCGCCATTCTGTAAAAATTGCTTCATAAAAAAACTTAAACGAAACTTCGAAAGAAGCAAAGCCCATGGATGCACATACATAGTAAGCCTTGGTGCATACTACACAAGATTGCTATATTTAAGCTGAATATAACTGTATAGAATCTATATATAGAACCGGCACTAATAGTCGCATTTAAGAACAGATTTTCGATTTCCTAAGTGCTACCAGAGCACGTCCTTAAGAACATTCATGTAAATTATGAGGGATAAACAAGTTCTTTCCCTGATTTTATTTCCTTGTGTTGTTTTTAGTTTTTGTACACTTTGTTTGAAAACTAAACGAATTCCGGAGGTCATCTGGTCCTGTAATAATCACAACATAAGCTTATTCTTCGTATTTTTACTCACTTGTTTTTGTTTACCAACTGCCCACTCACTGGTTGACGTTCTGGATACTGCTATTTACCATTTACAATAATTGCTAATTTACCAAGGTTGAAGCACTGGTTTCCAATTTATTTTTACACATTGGACAGCGAAAATTAATTAAATTATTTGCAAATACTTTTTAGGAATTTTTTTCATAACATGTACGTTAGAAGTGTTGAAATTGTCTATGAAATTGTTTTGTTTTGTAAAGGACTATAAATCAAATAGCCCATTTAGCCACTAACTATCAGCTTAAATATACTTTTCAGCCCTGTTACATACTTTACCGAGAATCAGTTCCTCAAGTTCGTGATACTTATCAGGTCTTTGGCCATAATCGCCAAGCTCCAGATATAATGTAAACAGAGTTGGAAAAATATGCATCATCTGTCCTATCGAGGAAAACGCCAAGGAAAACACGTGGAAGCAGACACAAGCGGCTACATGGATTATGGCTCATCGAGGAAAACTAATTTACGTCAGAGTCCATCCAAACGTGGCGTTCACTTACCTAAATTACGAGTAACACTTATTCAGACACACTTTTCCGACGCCCACCTACGACGTAGCAAGCTTTCCAAGAGCGAAGTTAACCAGGAACGAAACTACCCAGGAACACCAGTAATTGCGAAAAAAATGCTTCCGCCCAATGAATCACATTAGTATTTCCAAGAATTCTTGCATGAATAGCAGGAGCAAAGCCCGTTGTGAAGGAGAAACCGTTTTTAATAGAGAACTTGTTGAAGGCAAAACTTTCTCCAACAGTGTTCCTTGAACATTGTACAGGACACCTTTTCTCACCCAAGCACAAAAAGAATTGGAGCCAGGATAGCATCAAAAATGTGGTTAAGATAAATGGGTTAGAACCGTTTAGACTTCAACAACTGACGGCTTCTTTCCCGGATTCAATACAGAATACCAATTGGATTTAGACAATGTAATTCCAGTGGGGTATAAGAGAGTGAGAAGAAAATCCTGGGGTCTACCGCGGGATTATACGGGAAATAGCATACATGCAGCGAAAGGGTTTATAGTCGAAGAACCACCGGCCGAGCTAAGACTCCACAAAATGAACTACATACAAGTCAAGTTGTGTTTACAAGGAGCAAAATCTGTACATAAGAAAATAATTTTGACAATATTTAATGTAGCTGAAATACGATTTTCATCCACTACGGCCTTGGAACATCAAAAGTGAGTAACCACATCAAGTATTTACACGGCCAATTTTTAGGACCTGTGAACGAGAAGATGAAATGGATTGAGGGGGAGCATTAGTTCAAATTGAATTTCTCCGTACGCTGTACAAATATTACCCGTATGTGCAGACAAGGATTTTATAGGAAAACACTGAACAAATATTAAACTAAGGTGGGACGTGGGACCGAAAAATACACTCTTTATATCTATAAATTCTGAATGTGTAAGCCGTTCACATATGTACTTGTTTCGTAAAGAATCAATTGACTTTCTGTCGACTACAGCTCTTCTGCCAGCTCTTACAACCCTTCTGGCTCTTCAGGCAACAATGATAGTAGCTTCAAATCAAGAATAAAATAAAAAAAGAAGTAGAGACAAAGGACAAATAGTAGCTAATACAATAAGGATGACGTGTACACTATATAGTACACACAAATAACATCAGACTAAAACTCTCAGGTTGGAGCGACAATACCTCTAGACAAAAGACCCGCTTACTGGATTACAACTGACGGATTAATAAAATTGAAACAAAATTTTCAGATATGGACTATCTATATGCATTTATATTCACATCGGCTATGTATTACTGCCAATATACTACTTGTTTTCGTTAAACGGAACCCTGTTATTTGAATAAAATAGGAATAATATAAGATATTTTATCTGCCGTAGACTAAACTTCTTTTAAGATTTGATTATTTAAATAAGATCTAATATTAGATCATACCTGATTTTTATACCTGTAGTTTTTCTATATAAAACATCAGGACATAGAGTAGCATTCGTGGAATAAAAAATGCACAAAGTGGCATGCGGCTCCTTTTACGAAAATAGGTTGCTAAAGAAGGTTGCAAAAGAGGGACACGAAGGACTTACCATGAGACCCCAAAGTTCGCCATCATCGGAACAAGCCAGATTAGAAGTGGAGTAGAGATGAAACCAGCCTTCCTTCCCGTCTCGAATTCCCATCACCATTTGATGAACATCGCACCGATTGTCTGACCCGATCCGCCTTATCACTGACGACAGACTCCTGCAAGTACCCAGCAACAAATTAACGTTTCATATTACTCACTCACTCCCGTTCTGCCTGTATTTGTATATACAGGGGCATAGATCCATATGTACTTATACATTTCCTCCTCTTTTCATTTCCGACAACAACTCCTCGCATTTCTCATCCACTTTGACTGATTGCCATTACCAAAAGGGTTAGAGGGAACCTGCTAGACAACTTGTCTGTAGGACAAGAGCACTCTCATCCAGCTCTACATAAGGAACTGCTTTTGCCAACCAACTTATTACAGTCACACAACTTCACAAGTCAGGAGGAAATTGACACCGACCCACTTGCTGTACAGAGAAGCGAATCAAAAGAAGAATGGGATCCGGGGAAAAACTCGTAAGAATTATTCCGATAAGAATCCCATACTTCAGGATTAGTTAGCAAAGTTTAACCTGCGAATCCTATAATATATTATACAAGTACACATAGTGGGGATAAATGGGACAGGAATCACAACCGAATTCATATGTAACTAGGACTCCTTCAACTTTTCCTTAGCAACTTTCCAAGTCAAGACGTGTTAGAATACAACAGTGTATTAGCGTAGTTACAACCTCTGTGTTAGTATTATGTAAATAAAATAAGTAATAGTATCGTGTGACTTGTAAATTTGCACAGCATTAGGTATTACGCTCAAATGTAAGATATAAAGAGCAACATAATCTACCCTTACAATCTACACATTGAATTGACGCTTACATGTACTGTGTCGTAATACAAAGAAAGATAGTCAGGTTGCTATGACATTTTACACGCCGAATCCCAGAGCTCCGAGAAACTTTTAATGGTATCCATTCATGAAAACTACTTGAACTTTTACCTTAAAGTCTCCAGTCATTAACTCAAATGTCAGCTCTTCCAGGTCTTGTTTTCACTAATTTTATCAATGCCTCATCTACTATACACACTGTATACGAATATAGTATAGTGTATACCTTCTGTATAAATTGTATATAGCTATATAAAATATAGACTATGTATACATTTTATAGCCCCTTCTTAAAACAACTACATATGATACACAGAATTTGGCTAGCTTAGTCATCACATGTATACATTACTCATCGATCGCGACATATCAAGTATTCATAAGTGTATTTATTAGCTTAAGGGGCCATTCAAGTACCACGTTCCACCTAGGGATGGGGTAGGGGGCGAGCAAAACTTACGGTTTTAGTTACAGGCGGGTTGGGAGGGTGTTGAGAAAAAGGAAAAAAATTACACGAAATTACACGCATAGATAGGGTGGGAGTAGCGACTGGACATGGGGTGGGGGTCGACAGAATTCATAGGGGATTGCCATATTGTGAATCTATGGGGGCACCATCTATCTGTAAGCATGAATTTAAAAGAATTTATTACAAATTCAAATTTTCTGCTGATTCTTCAAAAAAGATATTGCAAATCTGCTAATGCAAGGTGAACCGATGAATAAACATGAAGCAATTATTTAAATTCATTAACATTACGTTGGAGTGACAAAAATAATTATTACATAAATTTGGCATAATGTATTTAATGTAATAATAATTTATTGAATATAAAAATAAATAATTAATACTAAATATATAAATTCAAAATAATTTATAAAATTGGCATACTGTTGCATTCAAATATGAATTGGGAATTAAAAGCATGATCAAAAAATTAAAATCCCTTGGTCAAGTTCAAATTCTGAATGGATTGATGGTGTTATTACAGCTGATCAGCAAATAACACTCAATTAAATTAATTTGTGAGTACATTTATATTGAACAATGAATACGAACATTTGGGCAATACTGAATATTCAAAAAGTACACAAAAGTAATTACAAACTAGGTTGGTGCCTGATTAGGAATAAAAATATACTTCGGCTCTTCAGTACAATCGTAATCTTACTATTTGAATTTCGTTTATAAAATAATATTTTCAACTTTTAATAACCTTTTAATAAGAATAACCACTTATTACCAATAACCCACCAGATAAAAATCCCATACTGCATAGTGATCACTTGGGTATTTAGTTGACAATATTTGTATTTTGTTATGAACCTTGGATTCATTTTGTTGATCAACAATCTCACATATGTAGAAGAAATGCATCATATTTGCAAATAAGTTCTAAAGGCTGAGGACATTTGATTCGACCTAATAAATGCTATCTATTTGCAAATAAATTAGCCTTTAAATTCAAATCACTATTGGATCATTATTGTTTTTCCACAATTGCTTGCTATCCAGTCACACTTCAAAAAACTATAGTTACCAATGAACACAATGCTTTGTATCGAATTAACTACCCATCGAATGCAAAAACTTCGCCTCTGGGGAGTTGTCAACTAGAAGAGCGGTGAAAGTATTGAAGAACGAAGCGCTTTCCATAATGCTGATATAAGATTGATGAAAGGCAGCTTTCTTTAACAGCCTCACGGATCCTTTCTCTTCTGCTGATCAGCTACACTAAATAATAAAAAAATTTATAATTATGATTTTTCCGTGTTGATCAACCACCATTAAAATACACGATTTAGAAATTGCAAAATACTTTTAAATTTAATAAAATTAAAACAGACTAACGGATTAATTCTGTTGAATAATAACACTAACACATATTCAACAATCATTTGTAATATTTCCCTGTTGATCAACACTTGTTAAGCACAATTTTTAAAATGCAAAGTAACTATTACTTATAATTATTCTAATAATAATAGTGAACAAATCACAATTATCTTTTGTTGCTCAGCAACACTGAGCCACATATCAGCAATTATATTTATATTCTCCTGTTGATCAACACTGATTAACTACATAGTCTTAAAATTGCAAAGCATATATTACTTAAGATTGGAGTAATAATAGGGAACACAGACTAAGGATCATTTCTTTTGTGCTGATCAGCTCCACCAAAACTACACGATGAATTATTGTTATAATTATGAACTTCTTGTGTTCATTAACACCAGCACATGATTTAAAAAATGTAAAATAACTAGTATTTATGATTCTGATAATAGAGAAAAAATAACAGATCATTTATCTCCTGTTAGTCAGCTACACTTAAGTACACATTAGCAATTACTCTGTAAAATTATATTCTCCTGTTAATCAACACCATTAAAGTACATAATTTTAAAACTGCAAAATATACATTACTTAGGAATGGAATAATAATAGTGAACAGAGACTAACGCATCATTTCTTTTGTGCTGATCAGCTACACTAACAAACGGGATCAACAATAATGATAATTACTAGCTTTTGATCAACATCACTAACGCATATGATTTACAAAATTAAAACTATCACTTTTGATTTTAGAAGAAAAACATTCAGTTTAACAAATCGTTTCTCACCTGCTGATCAGGTACACTTTAAACATCAACAACCAATTATAATTTCAACCTTCACTGTTGATCAACGCTATTAACGTACATGATTTAAAAATAAAAACAAACTAGCACTTGTGATTGTTATAAAAAAATAAAAACTGAATAGCGGATCATTTGTCTTCGGCTGATCAGCTTCACAAAAAACATGATCAACAATAAAATAATTATAATCATTACATTTCCTGTTGATGAACACTATTACCGTACATGATTTAAAACATCCAGAGTAACTAGCACTTGTTATTGTAAGGAGTTGTCAACCAGAAGTGCGGTGAAAGTATTGAAGAACGAAGCGCTTTCCATAATGCTGATAGATGCTTGTAGAAAGGCAGCTTTCTTCAACAGCCTAACGAATCTTTTCTCTTCTGCTGATCAGCTACAATAAAACATGATAAACAATTTTATAATAATGATCTTCCCGTGTCGATCAACCACTATTAAAATGCACGATTTAGAAATTGCAAAACACTTTAAATAATAATACACTATAAATTTAATAGTAATAAAAGCAGACTAACTGATCAATTATATTCTGGCGATTAATAACACCAACACATGTTTAACAATTATTTACAATCTTCCCCTGTGGATCAACACCATTAATGCCCTCTATTTGTAAATTCCTAAATAAATTTTAATTGTTATTATTATTATATTAATTGTTAAAAAATAACTTGTCTTTTGTTGGTCAGCAATACTAAAGTACATATCAGCAGTTATATTTATATTCTCCTGTTGATCAACTTTTTTAAAGTACATCAACTGCAAAGTATAAATACCTTAAGATTGAAATAATAATAGTGAACACATACTAACGATAATTTTTTTTCTACTGATTAGCTACACTATAACAAACATGATCAATTAATATAATTACCAGCCTCCATAATAATGTTACCCATTAACGTCGAAAAGTCAAAAAACTAAAGTAAAGAATTAAATGAAACAACTACTTTTTATTGTAATAATAAACAAATGCTGACTAAATGATCATTAGCTTCCGCTGATCAGCTACACTAAAAAACATGATCAATAATAAGTGATTTTAATTACCTTTTCTCCTGATCACTTATCTATAAAAACAATAGTAAAAGCAGATTAAGGAAGCATTTACCTTCAGTTATTGATCAAAAAACTCAACCGCATGATTTGAAATACTGTATTTATGATATTCTCCTGTTGATAAAACATTTTTTAAATTGCAACATGCTATCACTTGTATTTTAATAATAATAATAAAATCAGACTAACGGATCATTTATCTTCTGTAGATTGACAACACTAAAACACGTGATCAACAATAATTTATTATATTAATGACTTTCACTTGCTGATCAGCACCATAAAAGTATTTAATGTAAAAAGATTAATTGAGATACTTATAATAAATGTTACAATTTACTTTGATAATTGTTTTTGACACTAGGAAGTTCTTACTTGATGCAATAATCCCTTGATTTAGCCAAGTAGTTGGATCCAACTTTGAATTATTCCCTCTCAAGAAGCATTTGCAATGGTACATCCCCCATGACA
>JAQGAK010003271.1:0-15741 GCA_034696945.1 Lipothrix lubbocki
CAGTTGACCTTTGAGGTCACCAGGTCAACTCGTTTTTTAAAAACGCATTTTTCACGTCTAGGGTGACTTGGGTTTTTGGCTGTGGCAATTTTTCCAACCAAGCTGTTCGGAGTTTTTTATTTTTAACGACGACGGGATATACAGCCACTACTAGAACTGCATGACCTTTGGCTTTGGGGGTGTTTTTTGCCCGCACACAAGCTGAATTAGCTTTGGAAACCGCAAAAATTGTATCCTCGACTTCCGGGTCAAATTCAGAGCTTGGTATTTGACTGTACGCAATGAAATTTTGCAAACACGGTAAAAAAGTATTAATAAACCCGTTTGCAAACTTTCAATGCGCTGTGTCAAAAGCGCCATAAGTTACAGCCCGCGCTGGCCTGTACCAATGAAGGTGCCCCACCCTCTGTAGTACCGTAGTAATTCTTATTGCTTTTAGCAGCTGTGCAGATAGTCATGTTTGCCTCATATTTATTAGAAATTATTACTCAGAATCAGAATTTTATTATGTCCATGATGATTAAAGAATGGTATAGGCAAGTGTTCTATGTATATTAAATTATATTAAATTATGTAATTTATTGTAATATACATAAGTATATGTATTATAATGTACTTGTACCATTCTGGAACATTGATTTGAGTTCCCCGTTACAATTTCTCCCAAATAAATTTCCTCAAATAAAGTTTTAGTACAGGAATTCCATTAAATGTTCTGGCCCAGAGGTACATTTTAGGCACCGCGTCGTCAACAAACTTGGTCATTTTGTTACTCACAGAATCAGAAGGACCAAGTGTTTGGCCAGAATATTTGGCTAAATTAGTAAGCGTGTGGTTTGTAGAGAATTCAATTCTAAATCTATATCTTCTGCTCTCAGCCATTTAAATTAAATGGGAGTATTGCTGGTATTTAAAAATATTTTAACAATACTTCTGTTTATTGCTCATATTTCCTTCATAATTTCCTAACGAATTTTGAACGGGATTGTAATCGAATTCACTATTACTTCCAACGTTAGCCATAACCAAAATCATGATTCTGGTAGAAAATTTGGCAGTGATTGGAGAAATATAAATCTGATCAAAACCCGCCAAGAATTGAAAGAAATGTGAGTACTGGATTCTTAAAACATTGAAATTTTGGAGTAGGTCCCTGTTAAATTGATTGCTTGGAATTGCTTTCAGCGTCCTAATCCGTTGTCCTCCTGAAAAATTAAACATCTTCTTTAGAATCAGAATCTAATTCTCTACCAAACCCGTGCGTTGCTTTAACTAGACACGGGCAGAAACTAAGTGAAGCGAAAATGGCAAAATTACCGACGACGCTGTTTATTTACTTGCTTTGTGGTAAGGTGGTGTTATACAATCTTCATCAGAGTTTTTCTATCAATTTGGCAAATATATTGTTGAATATATCAGTGAGTTTCGTAAGGGAATTAAAACCAACGTCAACGTTAACGTATGTTTTGCTAGTATGAAATTCAATAAAAGCTTCTATTTTCAAGTTTCTACGGCTTGAATATAGAATTTAGATTTAGATAAAAGCAAAAATAGTTTTCACGGTAAAAAAAACTGGGCACAGAAATGTTCTTAAAAATATTTCATGAATGCTAAATTGGTTAAAAATGTGTGTTACTTTAACCAATAATTTAGTAATAAAGTATATAAAATTGTAAGAACGACCTATGAATAATGAATTACGCATTGTGACTTTAAAGAATTTTGTTTTTCAACAGCCAAAAGAAAATGGACGCAGGACAATGCTACGTTGTTCGGGGAGTGCGCTCTTGTACAAACTGAGCAACCTAAAGGAATTGACGTAAGAACAGCAGGAAATACTTAAATGAACATTTAATATGCAAAAATGGAGCAATTTTACATATTTCCTACAAAACATTTCATTCCAAACTCTTCCTCCTGACAAGGTATAAAATTATATAATTGTATAATTTTGATGTTTTAATTCCTTTAAATTTCTACATCTTGACAGTTAACAATTAAAGGTTATTTTTCGCAGTACATAAAGAATTTTCACAATGCTGGAAATGGGAATGTTTCAAGACTATGTACAAGAATTATCTAAATGGCGGATATTCACCATGTGCCACTAACAACTCGCTCATTTTTCATTTTAACAAGATTTACATTTCATTAGCAATATTCTTGCGCAATTATTGTACACAAAAATCTTCACATGTAGAAATATTATTCAGATAATAAGTTTTATTGAAAAGACCTTTTATGTAAAATTATTTATCAAAGTTGACATTTATCGTAAGAAAATACAAATGAGGTTTTGACGTTGAATCCACGAAATAAATATTTTTGTTGGTTTCTGCTTAGAAATCAGTTAAAAGGAAGTTGATTTCTCTGTGGTGTTTGTGGCTTCCTTCCAAATAAAGGCAAGCATAATAGATTATACATATATATTATCATGATTATGATTAGATTATTTTATTTTTACTCCTCAATAATTTTATATTTCAATTGTTAGATTTTTAAATTAATTAATTAATATTGAATAAATTGTAATATTTATTCTTCTTTTAAAAATTGATTTATTTTTTACATTGTGGATGTGGATTGCATTAATCGATGAAGTGAAACGCTTCTATCCCTTCTTTTTCCCACACGGCTTTCCCGCTCCTGTGACACATTTGTTACCACTGCCCAATATAGAAAATCTCCGATGTTTCTATAAAATAAAATTACACAAATGATTGTAAATAATTGTGAATTTAATTGTGGGTAACATTTCTCATGGTAATAGTGAAAGCATTTCGTCGGCGAAGGATCTGAAAGTACCCACTGCACCACGTGCCAGTGTCTTAATGTACCAACGCGGGAACGCCCAAAACTCTTAAGTCAAAAAGTACCACACAAATGTTTAAAAGCGTGGAGTTCTGACTTTTGGTATGTTTAGACGTTAGCACAAAGAAGCTTTTGGTACATTAAGACATTAGCCACGCGTGCAGTTGGTACTTTCAGATCCTTCGCCGACGATTTGTAACAACGTGCATTTAATTAAAAATACATAATATGTCCGTGTTATTACAACCAGCCAACCCAATTATCGTATTTATAATTATTAATTAATTAATTATTTTTTCGGGAAACTTTAACATATGCGGAAGTGATACAAGGTATTTTTAATTAATTAATCCGTTTATTATAATGACCAGAGTTGGATAACTTTATCATTCCGTTTCGTTATTCGCTAAAAGTTATTTGTAAAATAGTTTTGTTATTCGTTTCCGTTTTCGGTACACCGACACAAACGTTATTGTTAATAACGGTATCATTCAAATTCGTTATGTTAATAACGTTATTTGATTATGATTTTTATTTTCGCTTAAAAGTCGTAAAAATTAAATATTAAGTATTATATTACTACTAAAAAGAGCCGAAAATTTCATTAAAATGGTATTTAATTGGTTTAGAGCATTAAACGTGCAAAAGTTTGATTAAAATAGCAAGAAAATCGTACGTTTTAGGGAGAAAAGCTGACATATATTTTTTTCTGTTTTCGTTATCGTTACGGTATTTATATTTTATTGTTACGTTTTAATATCGGTATAAAATTATATTATTTTTTCGTTATCGTTTTCGTTATTTTAACGTTATGTCGTATTTTAGCGTTAATAGCGTTATTTATAACGTTATTGAATAACGTTATCCAACCCTGATAATGACAATGGATAATTAAAGTAGAAATATTTTATGTATTTTTATTTAATGGAATAATATGTATATTTATATTTTGCAATAACTTGGGATCTTTTGTCGTAATTATTTTCTTCCCCAGATTTAATTTCACGCTCATCCTCAAACCTCCGTGAGAGCGAAAATGGGAATAGGATGAGAAGTAGAACAATCAGATAAAAAACTTGGAGCTTCATTTTACACGGTGACGGTGCGAGGAGGAAAATCAAGAAAATACTGATTTTATGTAGATCTACAAATTGACGAGTTTAGTAAATTATGTATGTCAATTTATTTTAGTTTCCTACATTTTCCGTTATGTATTTATAACATTAATTTTGCACGCCCCTGTTTGTGGTTTCTATACATGTACTGTAGGTATATAAGTAAATTGTAAAACATGTTTATTTGTCAAGTAAAATTAAAAAGCACCATTTTTTTAATTATTGCTTGAATCCGTGTCGGTCGAAAAAATAGGCATGATTTTTGCGATTGGATATTGTTTTTTATTTCTTTTACAATATTTACTTTTCCAAAAGCCCAGCAACATTAAAAATTTACAGAATTATTTAGAATTTAGTATGTACATACAGCATGTAAAATATGTGTAAATTTTATTTTTAAAGTCGGGGTAGTGTCATAAATGGATTCATCCCTTGATTTTCACACATCTGCCATTGAATCCTACTAAGCCTTCCCCACATTTTCCATGACCCCAAATTCTTTTCGACCCGGAAGCTTTCTACAAGGACAAACAAAATTGGATACAATGATACAACAAATAGACTATATTGAATCTCGATTAAATTGATGCTCTAATTTTATTAAAAGGGATTTTTTAAAAGTTACTCCATACATATATCTACATATATATATATATATATCTCATTTTTATATTCCATGTTTTACCTTCAACCTTCAGTCGTACTGATTTTTTCGGTCGGGCTTCGCTTTAGGGCCAATCATATCCGACCCTGAAAGAGCAAATGGAAGTATCTGTAGTACCAGGAGCACAATAAACCAGAAAAAAACTTGGGCCTTCATTATGCAAGTGGGGTGAGATGCTATGTGCAGAATCTAAAACATTACTGATCTAAAGTCTAAACAATATCATTAAATTTTACAAATTTTCGATAACAAATTTGTTCGTTTATTTATTTCCCCTTGGAATAGCCACAAATTTCACTGGTTTGACCACTTGCTGAAGATTGTTTTCCTTGAAAGTAAATACATACCGTGAGCTGTGTGTTATTGTTTCAGAATAAAAATTAAGCCAGGCCCTGTAGTGCTGGAAATACACCGCATCGATATAAATATGATTCTTTGTTTTTCATAAAGATTTTAAGTTTTATTTATTTAATTAATATTATTATTATTTCCAATTTTGGCTCGACATCACCGGTCTATCATTATTTACAAAAAGTAATCAGAGGAGGATAATATGTAATACTCTTTTATACCTATAAATTTTGTATATAGGATTATGAAGTTAAACGAGTCTCAGATTTTGTATGAAAAGTTCAAATTTATTATTCCCATTTCCGAAATTCAAATTTACAAAATCAGAAACAAAAAAACAATTTCATATAACTCAAGAAATTCCACAATAATCATATGTATTTGCTATATGTAAAGCACTAGCGGTTTCTGGTCGAATCAACGTTTCTGTTTCATTTCGCCACTAAAACACCAAATTGTTTGTATGTACAGTACAGCAAATCGCCGTCATATGTATATGAAACGAGATAGGCTTAAGGATTTTCCTGCAATTTTGCCCTCTTCAAGCATCGACGATTATACCTAAAGGTGCCACGTGGACAGGCTGGACTGCTCTGACTTGAAAGTAGCGCTACGGCGTCAAACTGAAAATTGAGCAATAATTAAAAATTAAAATTGTGATCATAATTAACAAATAAAAATAATAATAAGTAATAGAAACTTTTAGCTATACATGTTGTATGAAACTAGATTATATGTCAATTATTTTTAAAAGCACTGTAATTAAATAATAACAAATAATATAATATTTAACAATTAAATTAACTACAATGTTTTTTTTTACTCAAAATGAAATAATACTTAATACTATATCTTGCAAAGCGTCTATCACCTTTGACTGCCTTCTTCCTGAAGCTCCACAAGCGCAGATTACCAACAGTGCAAACATTATTAAAGCGTAAAATTTCATTTTGTCTCCAATGAATCAAGACTGGTGTTATTTTATGCTAACTAACTAATTAAACTGGTAAGAATTTAAAATAATTGTTTAAATGATTTCGGCTTAATAATTAAATAATTAAAATTATTTCAGGTTTAGAGCCTCCGAATGTAGGAAGAGAAATGAAGAGTTTGGTGGAGCTAAATATGTATGTACATAAATTTTAATTTCTTTGCAGTCCAGGAAGTTTATTTGTGGTTTCTTTCCAGGTAAAATGACAGTGAGGAGTAATTATCATGGCTGGGGTAGGATTTATTTTTATTTCCTGAACAATCATTGTATTTTATTACAAACACTAAAATGCAAAATAGAAAATAATTTTGTCATTTAAAGAATTAATTAAAATCCATATTATGTCCATACAACATGTGGAATTTATTTAAATTATCTTTTTATTCCACAGTCGATAATAAAATTAAATGGTTTCATCCCTTGCGTTTAACACATTTCCCTTTGACTGTTATCAAACCTTCAGGACATTTTTGATTTCCGCTCCACATGTATGACCTAGAGATTATCTGCAAAAAAAAAATAAGAATTTAAATTTTTTATTAAATAAAATTGTCGATTCATAAAATGCTCTATTAAAATGACAGTTAACTATTATTTAATTATCATTTTATTAATCAAAATTTAATTTATAAATTTTAATGCTAAATTAATTAAAATAATTAAAATTCTCCATTTCATCATATAAACCTCAAATTTTACCTTATCGTAATTAGTCTTTCTGCCGGATTTAATTGTAAACCCACCCCTGTCCGCCCCTGAAACAGCCAATTGGAGTAGAACCAGAAGCGAAACCCAACAAAAAACTTGGAGCTTCATTGTGCGAGCAAGAGACGGGAGATGCGTCAAGATGAGATTGCAAAATAGTACTGATTTATGCATAATATTGAAGGTATTTATTACAATATTGTATTTATATAAATTTGGAAAAGATATTCATGTACCCAATTATTTCCCGCTACAACGGTCACAAATTCAAATGGTTTAACCTCCTTTTGAGTGTGGTTTCTGTCAACCTAAACACTGAGTTATGTGCCTAAAAATGAAGTAAAATACTAGGAATGGCTGGAAACGTACCGCAGTGGTATGCATAATTTTGTATTTTGAATAAAGTTTATTTATTTAACTTTTATTTTCATATTAATAACTGCACATGCTGTACATCATTTTTTTTAGGTTCATTTGTGTGTGGTTATTGTTTAATTTGGTGTCAGTGGCAATGATGTTAATGACCGTAAGGAAATTGAAATATCGTCGGAGAAGTGAGATACTATGTTATATCCACGTCCTTATGTGCGTCTACAGCGCTACAAAACGAGACATCTACTATCATTTCAAATGCCAGGTATAGGACAACTCCACTATAATTTACACTTGCCCTGCAGTTGAAATTTAGAACACAAGTACTTCAGTTTTCATGTAAAATAAATTTAAACGGGATATCCCGTCTCGCATTGAATTTATGGTAGATATGTACCTCATCTTGCATTTAGGCTTGCATATGGAGATAGCCCACTTTGCATCTCCATTGCATCCAAAGATATTTTGTATAGATAAATCATAAATACAAAATGTGTGAACAAATGTACCACTAAATTATCTCGCCCAGCTAAATTGTATTTAGCTCCTGCGCAAATCTCCCCCATTTCCCCAAGAGAACTTCTTGACAAGCTTCATTGCATGTAAATAATTATTTGGTTAACATCTCTTCGTCGGAGAAGGAATCATCGCAGCCAATGGGGAGCGGGAACTAGAAGGGGAAAAGTGAGGAAATTACCAAGAGGAAAGACACAGTCGGACGGAATTACTACGACGAAGTTATTATTTTATTAAGTGTTAATTATTTATTTTTGTTATTATTTAAATTAATTATTTAAAATGTTGAAATTAATTAGTCGTGAAAATTACTATGATTAATATTCCTTCGTGATAGATGATTGATTATTTTGTGAGTTGACAATAACTGAATAAATTATTGAAGTGATAATTAACTGTTATTTTAAAGTCGAAGCTATCACTATTTTTTAGTTGACCTTCATTTATAGAGATACTTTATTTTGTGTTACTGCTCATAGATCTCGGCGCAAATAAATATTTTATGTCAGGAAAATTCCATTGCCACAATTCATATAGAGCTATTGAAGGAGGAGCTGTGTCCAGCATCCGAATCTCCCAACGACAACAACGGCATCCAATAAAGCGACAAAGTTTGACCTATTTAAAGAAGCGCGTTTGTTTTCGAGGCGCGGCGGCCCAATCAAGTTACTGCGGCTATATTAGTATTTATGTACATGACCTACATATGCTTTATATACATAATACGCGCTTCAATATGACGGTAAGTTCAAAATTATTTCATGACTGCTATAATAAAATACATGTAGATGATATTGATTTACAAGTTGCTAAATTAAGAAGTTCGTTTATTACAACGTTGTACATATAGTATGTGTACCACATACGGGATTTTAGAACAGAATTTTAATTGGAAAATCTTTCTAAAAATCTTTAATAATTGTGTTAAGAACATTAAAATTAAGTTGGATAATAATACTTTAATTTAATGAATCCTGTGAGCATGTCATCCGCTCACTCTTTTCACACATCTGCCTTGTACTTTTACGTAGCCTGGACGACATTTAGTCGGTTTTGGTGGGGTCCACACTGAAGCCCTGTTCCGTTTCTAGGGCGCAACAAAAATATTAAATTAATAGTATTAAAAAATAATAACTAATTTTTATTTAATTATAATTAAATTTCAGTTGATGGTGTAAAAGTTATAATTTAAAATTTGAAATAAATTTGACCAATTAAAATAAAAACATCTTAAAATCAAATATCCTCTTTTAAATTAATTTACAAATTTAAAATTAATATCCAAGCTTTTTATTTACCACAATTTGAGGGTTCCAGGTATCTTCGTTAAGCTCCACCTCCGGGTCATCTGCAATCCTCCACGAAAAAGCTATGGGCAATAGCACCAATAGCACGGCCAGGAAAATTACTGGGAGCTTCATGATGTTTGTTTGGGTGAGCTGAGAATTTGAGATGTGTTGGTGCGGATTTACTGGATTAAAATGACAGAAGTACAAAGCTGGATTCACAAATATTTATTCTGCATGAGGCCCGTGAGTCAAATAAAAATACTTATTCATAGAAATGACATAGTAAGTTTGTAGCTATATGTATCTAATAATTATATCCACAAAAACTGTTTATGATTCATGGTATTTAAGATATGCAATTACGCCAGGCGCCACGAAAGATTGAGTTAATTTTATCAATTATTATGTTTCCTGTTTAGTAAAATGTTTGCGGATATGACTACGTTTAGTTTTAGCGTCATTTTATTTAGCGGTTTCCACTGTGCAAATGCTTATTAGGGAAAACGTGCACGCGGAACTTTAATAATATTATTTACTAATTACTTTACAATGACGTAACATGATAATTACTTGAGTAATTCATAATCATTACAGAATGTACTTACAGGACAAAATGGAAATGCAAAATAAATAATTTATCTTGCAAAAGAGAGATCGAAATTTCAGGCTTGCTGGCAAATGACGCTTTTTGTTTAAAATGCCAATATCTTTTCAAAAACACAAACGACACGGCTTTCGGGAATAGTATTTAAATCTGTTGCTGCTCCCGCTCCGTGGCAAATTGGTTCCGTCTGAGCAAACATCCTGATTTGATTATGAGAAAGTTTAAAAATTATGCCGATTTCTTCGACAGTTTAAACAAACAAAGGGATTGTCTCTTAATCATATTAATTATTTTACCATGATAAGAAGTCAAAAATGTATTACTTTTTATTTTTATAAATGTGTACCATTTACTATACGTATGTGGTTCAATTATTAAGAAATCAATCAGTAGAAAACAATTTCCAAACAATCCCCATTCTTTTGATGCATCTGCCTCTCTTTCTCACGAAGCCACGTTGGCATTTCGGAGTCCCAGGACCCCATCGGGCAGCCGGCTTCGGTTGCTGTGGAGAAAGAAAATGCAGACTTTGCAAAATTTTTGAAAAATTTAATAATACGCAATAATATATTCCTTTCATAAAATTACGCAACGGTTTAAATAGTTAAAAAAAGCCTACTTCTTCTACACAGCTGCCGGATTGCAGTCTAACATGACCTGGGCGGCATGGCGACCGCCGCGGAGTACCCTTCCATCGTCTTGTCTGCCGTTTCTGCTGGAAACAAACACAGGGAAATAATAATTTTGAGATCCATTTTCCAATACAAATTTTGTTTTAAATAAATGTTTTTCAATTATTAAACTTTTACCACCATTGGACCATTTTCCCGATGATAATTTTCCTCGTCATGGTCAAACTCAGACTGGTCGTCTATTCTCCATGAGAATGCTAACGGTAATAATAGGAAAATCAACACGGTAAGGTACAGAACATGGAGCTTCATATTGCTTCGGTATGTGTGCGGACGAAAATTTGATTGATTTTTTAACAAGTTTTCATTTATTATTATTATTTTTTGTTACGGTTGCAGGAAATTAAATAAATAAAACAATGAACTGTAACACAACATAGATGCGGAGCTCGCGGTGTTATGTGCTAAGGTGGAAAGTTGTAAATAACAAATAACACATTATAAGTGGTTCTTATTAGATTAGCAAGGACTAATTTACTATTGGCTTTTACTATAAAGAAATTATTTCCTCCAGTCAGTTTCTGCCTTCATTTCCTTCATAAAGATAAATTAAGATTGTTGAAATAAAACTCCTCCTAATCCCTTCCACATGCAAATAATGACTTATTGCTCGAGTATTCCTCCGACATGTCATGCAGTACATAAAACCAAGGAACCGCAAACGATAAGGCGATCCGATCCATCATTTGCGTTAATTTAATTTATAAATTATAAATAGAAGAAGGTAGAAATAATTATAAATATTTAAATTTTTATATCGACGACGAAGGATCTGAAAGTACCAACTGCATCCGTGGCTAATGTCTTAATGTACCAAAAACCGCATTGCGCTAATATGTCTAAATATACCAAAACTGAGAACTCCAACCTTAAACACGTGCGGTACTTTTTGACTTTAGAATTTAGAGCCTTCCCGCATTGGTATTCTAAGACATTGGTACGTAATGCAGTTGGTACTTTAAGATCCTTCGCCTGCAAAAATGAATCATTTAAAAATTAATTTATATTAAATAACATTAAGTAATTGGTTTTAGATAATAGTATTTTGTATTTGTAGATATTGGCTTTGCTTTTATTAAATAATATTTATAATATTGCGTGATTTTTTCAAAATAAAAAAGTTTTCGTTTTCATCAGGTAAGTAAAAATTATTTTAATACAGAAATTTTATTTTTGAGAGCATAAAAATTGTAAATATAAACAAAACATTATGATTCCATTCTTTTCAAGCATCTGCCATGCATTCTTACGAATCCCTTTGCACAGGACCGAGACCCGGAAGGACGCAAGTTTGGCCTTCGTCGAGCCATCCTACGTTTCTATGGCCAAAAAATTACAAATTGTAATTAATTAGTAGTAATTATTTTTTGAATTAAATGATGAACAAGGTGCACATTCATTGAATATAAATTCTATAAAATAAAATTCGGTTTATTACAATCGTTGGCTCGTCCCTGTAATAATTATTCCCGTAAAAGTCCAATAGAGAAACGTCATTATTTATTCTCAATGAGAAGGCAAATGGCACTAGCACAATAAGGACGGCGAGTAAAATTACACAGAGCTTCATGTCGTTGAAGTGTTGCCTCAGATTTAAACAAACGAATTAAACAAAAAAAAATAAAACGAAAAATAAAATTAATATTTATTTATCTTTTACCAATTTAGGCTTCGGGAATGTAATGAATTCTTCCGTCCACCCCCAGGAACACATGTAATGAGCAGAGCACGGAGATTTTAAAAATTGTTGGATATTATAGGAAGCATTAATAGCATAGGTTCTATCCTGTATAAATAAGTTTTTTTGACGAGAATTTCGTAAGAATCATTTCCTGTCTAAATCTTGGAACATTTAAACTTCTTGTGGTTTCCGTAATGAAAAATGGCGTAAAAGTGACTATGCATTTCTGTGTAGAATGTTATGCTTAAACCACAATCGATAAAACGAGGAATTTTTTACCTTTTTTTTTTGATTTTCTCACGCATTAAATTATTCTTGTTACACTATTTTATGCATTTAAAAGTCTAACAAATTATCATATTAATTTACATTTTAAATTTATCAAATTATATTTTACATTTGTCAATTTTTATTTTTATTCGTCATCTACTAGTTGTGCACTTTTGGACTCACCAAAACTGATTACAATAAATAAGTAATGTAGAAAATTAATTTATGAACAGAAATTAGTTACTTTAGAGGCGGTAATTTTGACATGGAACGGATTTAATTGTTCTGGGAATGGAACGCAGACAAAGATTTTAGTGTGAATTTAGGGAAGGATACAGAAAATTATTTAAAAACCAATGCTACTACACTCTCTTCACGCACCGACCAGAGAGTCTAAAGAAACCACGTGAGCAGGGGCGAAATCCTGGCCGCTGGACTCGGAAATGATACTGGGAACAAATAAAAATTATTGTAATACAAATGCCTACAAAGTACAATGTTAAAATCAGTTTTGAATATCAAATCAAGAGATCACCAAATGATTCGCAGAAAAATTTGTACAAAAGTTCATATCGTCGGTTAAACATGAAAAGGTGCTAAAATTTTCGTAAGGTTATGGCTTAAAAACAATTATAGCACGTTTTCATGTTTAGCCGACGATATATTCTAATTTCTAAATTTATTTTGAAAAAATCAGGAACAAAATATATTTAATTGTTAATACTTGGTGATCCAAGCTGGATAAAATTTTTAAAATTTAATATTTCAAAGTTTTGAACTTTTCAATTTTCCGTAGTAATACCTTTCGTTTCTTCTGCGCTGAAGTTCCGCTGGAAGTCAAGATGGCCAAAATAGCCAGTAATAATGCCGTTAGAACTGCTAGCCTCATTGTAGTTGTAAGTATTAAGATGTCTCGTTGAGATTATGACTATAGAGTGAAAAGATCAAATTTATTGTAAAAATTTTTGAAATGAAAATTATGTAACGATGGCGTGAAAATATTACCGAAAAGAAGAATCACGAATGAATTAAAATTAATTTAAGAAGGAGTGGGAAATTTTATTGACTGTAGTAGTAATGAGAAATATGTCAGTTCTCATGGAAGCGTCGTAATTAGTTTGTGGTGAAAGAAATCTCTTCTGTGGTTGCTCTTTCGATTACACACTGATACTGATTGCTTACATTATTTAACTTCCTGATCATATTATATTTTATGAGTTATGTTTTGCACCTTTTCGTAAATACAGCAGAGACTTGCTATAGCGGTCCTCTTTATAAGGGCAGACTCCATATAACGGCCGCAGTGTTTGTGTCGCAGGAGTAAATTTAATATTTACTCTTATAGGAGCACTTCATTATAACGGTCAAATGTTGCGGATTTATTGGCAGCCGCTATAAGGAGTTTCCACTGTAGATCAATTCTGCTTTTCCTACATTACATGTGTATGTCAGTACAGTAATTATTCTGGCGCTTAATTTTCCCCCCAAATCTTGACCTCAATGTGGTTTCTGCATTGAAAAATATCGTAAACATGTGTATGTACGTATACATATGCCTTCTCGTGTCACGTGTGAAGCTTTATTAAGGAAATAAAAAAATGAAACCTCAAACGATATACAGTGTGGAATGATTTATCTGATTTTTATTTATTTAACATGTATTTTAATTTTTACGCTAATACATTTTATTTAAATAATTATTACAGATAAAATTATATTTGCAGCATATGCAAATTAGTCATGAAAAGATCAGTCTAAGGTAAAATGTGGCTAGTAAAAAATACTGGTAACTATTAGTGGGATTCTTATAGCTCGTGGTATGAATAATACTGGAGGGAGAGCTGGAGACGGTAACATCTTCAACCGTAAACCCTTCGGGACAAGCACCGACCTCCTTTACTGAAATATCCGGCAGGGCATGGCTTTGGTTTCCTTCTGTTGCCAGCAGGTGCAGCGCGTTTCTGCGAATTATTTAAAAAAAAATTAGATTAATAATAAAGAAATTGTCAATTAAATTTACATTGAAATTATATTAATATATATATTATATTAATAATGCATTAAACCACGAATATAATAAATAAATTCAAAGCCGAAAGTAAGTTTAAAGGCAATTTCCGTAATACAAGTAAATAAAAAACCAAAATAAATTGTCTAAATATTAAAAATAAATATTTTTCAAAATTAAAAATGGAAAATTTGAAAATAAATTTGAAAATCTTGTTCAATAAAATGTATTTACCACTAAAGGTGCTCGTTCGGCATTGCTGTCATCAGCCTGGGCCAACTGCAACTCTACGGCCCCGACGTCCCCAACAGATCTTGATAATACGATTGGCAGAATAGCCACGAGGATAAGAAGAAAAACTTGGAGTTTCATGATAATTATTTATAATTAATAATTGGTATGAAAATAGCTTTAAAATTAGCACTGAAATTAATTTTTGCTAACAAAAGCATGACGTTGTTATTCGCATGGAATTACAGTGCAACTGGCGAATATTCCAATATTTCTCCGTTTATTTATACAACAACTTTTACTTTATACAGTAATTGAATCCATACAAATTTTCATATACATATAGGCACCTCACGTCCGTGATTCACACAGTATTATAGATATTGAGTTTCACAGAAAGTGACGTCATCGCAAAAAAACCTGTTCATGTTTATGCACATTGTGATGCACTAATGTCCCAGTGAGTCATCACGAATGTCATTGCAACAGCTATAGCACTCACATATTGCATTTCTTATTTGATCGTCATCTCACAAGTAACACTTTCACGCTATTTTATATATGTTTCATTTTCCTTTTGCAGTATGACAATTGTAAATTTAAATACAATTTTAGAATGGACAACATCATTTCTTTCTCAGAATTGTGTACAATAGATCTAGGTACCTATTTTTATGTATATTTTCAGCTTCCGGTAAATACTCACGTCTGCGTAAATAAGATAAATGCTATTTGTGTATGTGTAGTGATTACTTTATGACAACATTTCCGCAAAACCCGATAAGTCTTTACTAAAGTGGAAACTCTTTTTTAGGACACATATAAAGCGGCAAATGAAGGAGAAATGCTCTTATAAGAGTCAAATTTCAAATAAATTTATTTCCAAGGAAAACAAATTGTTGCTGCTATAAAGGGGTCTGCCTTCATAAAGAGCACCGTTATAACAAGAATCCAATGTAGTAATTGATAATAATTACACATAAAGAAATAAATGTTCACCATATTTTCACTCGTACATACAAGAGCAATTCTTTATTACAGTCAATGATTGATACTTTATTGAGTACCGTTATAAAGAGTTTTCACTGTACCTAGATACACTTTGGCACACAAGTTTTAACAATGTTAACCAAATTGTCGCTCACACTAACCGCAATATCTCAAGTTGACATTCTATATCATGGGTGAATTGAAGATTGTTATCCAGAGGCAAATCAAGTGGAACTGGCGGCAAATGTTCCAATTTTTCCTTATAACTGGAGATTTTAAGCAATTACATCATTTTGCATCTACTAAAGATGTTGCATGTTCAAGTAAGCAGTATTCCAGTTTCCGTGAAATAAAGGGTATTTTCTACAAATCTTATTAGTAGGGCTGGGAAATCGCGAAAAACACGATAAAATTAAAAATTCATAATAGAGTATTCCCAGCTGGGTAAATT
>JAQGAK010003272.1:0-15741 GCA_034696945.1 Lipothrix lubbocki
CTTTTTCATTTTGGACAACGCCTGCTGACCACCCTTCAACGCGAACTTCGTAATTATTACAGCTAATCTCCTCCATCTTGCTTTGAATTCACGCGTGTTCTTTGTTGGCTCAAATTATTTTGATTAATCTCGTATTTTAACCTTATTGTTGTTACAAATAACATTATAGATCCATCAGCTTTGTTAATTACAATCAATTTTTCAGAGACAAGCTACAAAGTAGGCAATCAGGGTGATTTTCAATTTTGTCTTTGTACACCGTAGTCGGTTTTTCGTCTCTACCGCCAAGGTAGCCAATCAGGGCGATTTTCAAATTGTTGCTTGGAAGTCAGAAGACTCCGTCCTTACCAACAAAGTAGGCAATCAGGGTGATTTTCAATTTTGTCTTTGTACGCCGTAGACGGCTTTTGTCTCCACCGCCAAGGTAGCCAATCAGGGCGATTTTCAAATTGTTTCTTGGAAATCAAGACTTCCCGTCCCCACCAACAAAGTAGGCAATCAGGGTGATTTTCAAACTGCGTTTGGACCATTGAAGTGGATTTTGTTTCTCCATCCATCCAAGGATTTACCGAGGTGGGATTTTGTTCAACGGTGGAACTTCTGGGATCTTTTCCTTGTCGATATTAATTTTGACTTCCGCTGATTATCTCAGCGTTAAAAGTATGGACTATATTTACTTACATATTTAAACTTGCTTACATAAAATGAATCATTATTTAATAGTTGTTTTAAAATTAATAAAAGTACGTTTAACCACATATTGCGATGTATGCTGTCCAAACTTACTGAACTTTAGGGAATACGAGTTATAAGTATAATTTACATATAAGTACTTAATACTTTCAGTGGGAAGATATTACAAAAAAACATCAAACCGTCGAAATTATTCCATCGAAGCTATTCGGGATTCTGTTCGTAGTGTTGAGAACGGGATGTCTTTGAGAGCGGCCTAAAAGCAGTATGGCGTTCCTGCAAGAACAATCGGACGCAAATTCAAAATTAAACAGCAAGGTGGGGACCATTTGAAAGTTATAAACGGAGGGTTTCAAACCGTATTTTCTCCTGAACAGGAGCAAGAACTCACAAACTACCTCCAATTAGCGAGTGAAAGGCAAGTTAAATTTGTCGTTCAATTTGTTTTATTTAAGTTTAAGTACGATTTGATTTGGACATTAAAAATCAAAGTGTCATTGTAAATATGTGTTTATACTTAACAATAGATTGCTGGGTTTGGCAAGACCGGAATTAAGATCCTTAGCCTATGACTATGCACAAAAGCTGAACCGACCAAACAAGTTCAACCGACTTGGTCAAAAAGCTGGCTACGAGTGGGTCCGTTATTTTTTTCAACGAAATCCTTCCGTTTCCTTTCGCGTGCCAGAAGCCATGAGTTTTTACCGGTCTAAGGCGTTTACTTTGGCTAAAGTAAAAGTTTTCTACGACAATTTGCAAAATGTGCTCTCTTTAGCAGACTACCCAGCAAGTCGAATTTTTAATGTGGACGAAACTGGTTTTTCGCTTTCATCGAAGCCATTACCTGTTGTTGCCCGTAAGGGAAGTCGCCATGTTGGAAGATTTACTTCTGCGGAACGAGGGCGTCTGTTTACCGCTATAATTTCCTGCAATGCAGCAGGTGATTTTGTAAATCCATTTATTGTATTTCCTGGGAAAAAGTTTACGGAAGACATGCTTCAAGATGCTCCTGCTGGCTCATCTGGATTTTGCTCCCCTTCAGGTTGGTCCAACCAGCTAATATTTCTTAAATGGTTGAACCATTTTGTTGCTTTTGTCAAATCTTCAAAAGAGGAGCCGGTTTTGCTCATTCTTGACAACCATGGAAGTCATGTGACCTTGGAAGCCATCGAATTGTGCGTCGAACATAACATCACGATGGTGAGCTTACCGCCGCATACGTCTCATCGTCTACAGCCACTAGACATTGGAGTTTTTGGACCGCTTAAACAAGCTCTTAAAACAGCACAGCACATTTGGCTTTCACGGCACGCACCTGAAAGAATTACGGAGAAATCTCTTCCAAAGCTATTTACACAGGCATACGAAGCTTCCGCGCTACGAGAGAATGGAAAATCAGGATTTCGAAAATCAGGAATTTTTCCATTCAACAGAGACATTTTCCCCGCAGAATTTTACTCCGTTGCTGAGATTTTTGAGCCGCGACGTCGGGACGATGATCCACAACAACGTCAGCAAACTGGAGCAGATGATGAGGATGAAGTATATGATTCCCAAGGTGGGACGTCAGCGACTGAAGATCCTTATGACTGTAGTACTACAGAAGATCCAGAAACCGATGCAAATAGAACGATGGAAGACAATTCAGCAGAAAACAACAGCACAGCAAATATTACAGGAGCTTCAACAGCTGCATCATCTCAAGTTTACCAAGAAAATAATGACAATATTGAAGATATATTGCAAATCGAAGAAAATTTGATTGCCCGCGAAAAGGAATTGTTGAAAAAGGAGACGGATTTGTTGAACAAAGAAAAAGAATTGTTGGCAAAACGACGGAGATTACTTTTGGATACACCGGAAGCTGGCTTTTCAGGAGGCAATAAAAATGCATCAGTTCATCCGGAACCACTAAAGCAACGAAAATTGCATTCAAAAGTGAAGAAGACTTTATTTTTCAGTGATATTTCTAGCAATCAGGTAAAATAATAGTTGTTTTATAACATATTTAAATTAGCTATTTATGAACAATCTTTTACTTATAACAAGCTGTTTATGATTACAGACTACACCTCACAAGCTTCGTCCACTACCATCAGCTGGTTCATTGGGTTGTCAAAAGAGAGGACGCGTTGGAGGGTCATCTGAAATTTTGACAGGTTCTGCTGTCCGATCAAGACTGGAAAAGAAATCTAAGGATGCAAAAGCGGCTAAAAATAAAACGCAATAAACTAAATTTCTACTTGAATCGTTTTGAAAATTATTATTTATAAATGATCTAAAATATGTAATGTAACTTTGCACATTTATTGCTTATACTTATACCGCTATGTCAAGTAGACTTGTTATATGAGACCCCTTTATAACAGAATTTGCATTATAGCAGCGCTTTCGTAGTTTCCTTGTATTTTCTAAGAACTTAGTTTGTTAATAATCACTTTCTCTATAATGGCATTCGGTTTATAAGAGCCAAATTTTGCCGTTTTAGTGTTCTTTTATAGCGAGAGTGCACTGTACTTATATTGTAACTGTTCTTTGTTTTTAATCTGATGTTATCAATTTGAGTGTTCTTCGAAAGAAATGAAATCCACTAGTTAGACAATCAGAACTAGTACAATCATGAATTATAAGCACAAATTTAATTACATTGTAGAAGTACATTACAACCTTTGATTAATTTTCAATTATGATTTCAGAAATTGATGAAATGTTTTGTAAGGAATAATTGTGAGTAAATCTAAGAAGCCGCATCATGTGACGGAATTATAAAATCAATTGTGAATTGAATAAAATTTTTAACAAAATATTAACCAAAAATTTTTACCGAACCATATTATTAACGATAACTTCCTGTTGAGTGTTTTGTGTCAATGCAAAATAGTGTAATGAAATACGTTTTGTACTCAAACGTTTTGCCATATTTATGCACATTGAAGTCTTAGTATTAGTGTTTGATAGCGTATTTTCAGATACATTTTGTATTATCTATTATAAGTACTATAACGTAATGGACCAGCGGTTAGCATGACATTAATGTTAGAGCTATATTCAAACAAAACAGGCGCTGTGGCGTCATGGAGGCACTGTCGCGTTATGGAGACACTGTAGCATCATGGAGACACTGTAGCATCATGGAAACACTGTAGCATCATGGAAACACTGTAGCATCATGGAAACACTGTGGTGTTATGCAAGCATTGTGGCATCAAGGTAGATGTGTAGCATTGTGATAGATCAATGGCGTTTTGAAGTAAGTCGGCGTTATGGCTGAAATTGCCTTATATGTAAGCCATATAATGAATTAATATTGACCACCAAGCCCTCCTTGGTGCATACAAACACTCATTATTCCGACTTACAGTAGAAACTTGCTATACTGGGTGTCCTTATAAGCGCGCACTCTCAATATAACAGCGTCGGTTTTTTTACCTCAAAAATAATGTACATGAAATCTTGGCTTCTATATTTTATTTCCTTATAGCGGTCAAAATTTGCCGCTTCACTCGTTCTAACGGACCCCTTTGGAAGGGCAGTCTAACTAACATTTTTTTGGAAGCTCTTTCTAATGGAACCTCATAAATCAACAAAACCCAGCCGTTATACAGAAGTGATCTTATAAGAGTCAAAAGTTATTGAAAAATAATTTACAGAGCATTAAAACCGCGGCCGTTGTATCTGCTCTTATTAAGATGGCCGTTTTGTATACCAAATAACGACCGCGGTTTTCCTGCCTCAAGAATAAATTGAAAAAATATTAGCTTTTAAAAACTTATTTCTTTATAACTGTCAAATCATTTTGCTGCTTTAGAGTACAGACCGGTTATAACGAAAGTCTTTATAAGGACACTCTCTATAACGGCAGCAGATATTTTTTACCGCAGACATAAATTTACATTAAACTAAAATAAATCATTTATTATGGAATCACTTTTTTATAACGGCCAAAGAGTACCTTTTTATAGCGCGCCGCTCCAAGGAGATTTGCTTGTAAAAATATTCAGAACTTCAAGTTCGGGCTAATGTAATGTAATTAATAAACACGTTCTCTAAGCACTACTTCTTCCAATTGAAATGACAAACCCCACATGCCCAGACATTACTTGCACGGACTGACATGAAGAGAGAAGGCTCAAGGCTGCGGTCCTCATCATGAAGCAAAGTTTATTATTAGCGTTATATACAATTTATGCACTTTTCCCCTTTAATACGGCGAAATCGTCTAAATTCCTACGCTTTACATTCTCGGATCTTGTAATTTTGGAGCGGACTTTCCAGGAATGCCTATTGGTCATATTCACTCGTCGCTACCAAATTGAAAACTTGAACCTATTAACGACGCCCTTTGTATACGTGAGTACACAACGGGTTCCAACAAATAGGCACGTGAATGATAATATAGTACAGGTTTTGAAAAATAGGGCGAGTCAGGATTATTTTCTCTATCTGTTGCAGAAACAATACTACGTGTCAACTTGCCAAGCAATATTCATTTTCGGTATATACGAATTGGTTAGTGATCCAATGGACAATGGTAGGCACTCACATAATTTGTTGCCCCCCGAACAATCAAAGCCGTACGTAGTTTGGGCTATCTTTGCACCAATTATTACAAAAAGAGAACTCATAATGGTAAAGCATATTATCGAGGCCTGCCTCGAAAAGGGTGACATTGAAACCAGATGGTTTTATGTTATGGCTATTCGGTATAGCAGATCCAATAGATCTACGGTAAATGCAAGCATATCTGAATGGTATACGGCGTGTTATGTTTGCTTCAGACATTCCATTCGTTTAATAAACACCAGCAATTATATCCGGCGTCCGAACTTCAGGCAATACATTGACAAAGTAACCGCTATAACCTTTCGCAACTACATCTTTATCAAGGCTGGTACTTTTACATTTCAGTATAAAATCCCCCAGGACGTGTTAAGCAATAACGTCAAACCATTTCTAGTAATGAGGTCAAACGTGACAATAGAGGATATAATTTTGAACCTCGTAAAGCAACATTATTCCAACAATACATTTGGCAGAGAGCTTACGGAACTCGAAACGTCTCGCCTGCTCGAAATACGTAATATATTCATTAAATGGCAGAAGACGCTGCCATCTCTGCCGGGCTTTTATCCTGTTAGAACCAACTACATCAAATTCTTGACGTGCAGCGGTGTGGAGCATTACCTTAAGTACAGCATTTACAACAGTCCGTTTCAGGGGAAGGTTTGGATTGCAATCGGAATATCGATCATAACGTCTTGGATGGTGATGAAAATAGTCACAACATTTAGGAAACTCGACAACTTCGATACATTTTCACTCCCCTTGAGAGCCCTAGTAGAGAATATAGGAATAGACGTCGTATGCACATGGGGTTCGTTACGTTTTAGAACCGTTTTCACGTCCTGGCTCCTTGCCTCAGTGGTTCTGACGAATGCATACAGAGGGATCTTTACTTCTGATCTTACAGCAATTAGACCATTTCGCGGACCAAAAACGCTGGATGATCTCAGAAATATTCAGTTGCTTGTTTATTTTCGGCAAGATATGAAAACTTGGATCTATTTGGACCAAACGTTCGAGGGTCATGGCTACAGAATTCCGCTACACAAACTGTGGGACGATGATCGCTTGGGATGGATTAACATGGGAGTAACCCTGTTCATTATGCACGAAGTCGCTACACGAGAGGCGTCCAGAACATTTCCAGAATTAGGGATAGATCAATCTCTAAAGGATAAATACAAAATGATTTTATCCCATTTAGTGGTTGCTAACATATTAATAAATGTTACAGTTGAGGACGAAATTTCAAGGTGCAACAGAGTTGCGCTACTTGATTATGAAAATAAATTGAGGAGGTTTCAAGTGCCGCGATGGCGCGTTAAAACGATTAGACAACAACCTTTTGTGATAAGCGAGGAAACAATTGCTGGTAACGAAGTTGGATTTTTTTCTACTTGGCGGTACAGTGGCATGGATGTTCTTAGTTTCTTGAAGCGCTTGATTGAAAATGGTTTATACATTTGGCTGGAAAACAGGTTGGATTCTCTACAAGGAAGTAAGTATGATCTTGTGAAATTGCAATATGGAAGACCCGGCTACGATGATCTACGTATATCGTCAAACTTTGTTCCAACTCTTTCGTCTTTGTATGGTTGGTTTGTGGTTTTTCTGATTATTGCATTTGTGTTGGAGATGTTTATAGTCGTTGATGGCTAACCTTTATTTTGCTAATCAAATGTTGTTAGATCCCACGGATACTTTAACACTCCTTTGTATTTCCAAGGCCAATTGCCGGAAATCATTACAATAATTAGTCATTGACACCAACTTAGCAGAAGTCGAAACCAATATGTTCCCCCCATAAATTCTGAATAAAAAAAATAATTTACAGCAAATATTTGTTATTGTTTTCAACGCATCCAAAAGGCTTGTTGACTATAGGCGAAGAGGAAATGTTTGTATACAGTTTTCTTCGATAAAATTATCAACGGACTTTAAACGTAGGCGCGAAACACGAGTGGTTAGTATTCTTCATATGTTAATATCATTGCACCCTCGGAGTAGAATCCTGTAATGAATAGTTTATTATAGCACAAAAATTAATAAAAAAAATTAACAGTAATTTCAGACTTACTCAGTAAGCCGAGAACCCAATGTTTTTTGGTAACCTCGCAAATATCAAAAACTCATGGTTTGCAGTCAATTAGACCCATTTTTGCACAAAATAATTTTTTTTCACTGTGTTTTTAAATGGGAGCACTAAATGGTTTGAAAAGGCTTCCGGGGATTTTCTGGTAGGGACCACATAACTCAACCGATTTACATGACCATTAACTCAAATGAAAGGAAATTACATTCTCTAGGCTCAACTTTCCTCGGATTTTTAAAATTTTCATTCCCTCCTACTAAAATTTGTGATTTAGTGCTAAAAATCTAGGTTTTTCAATTCTGCAAACTAAATTAGCGACCAAACACAGGTGAGACATTTGTTTTCGAATTCAGCACAAAACGTTACCCTGGAAGCAATAAATATTAATTTTTTATTCTTCATGCCGTTTGTCAGGCAAATTTAAAAAACCTAAAAAAGTCGACATTTGACTATAGCATTTGTAAGGTTTTGACCATCAGATACACACTTTTAGACTTTTAATAGCCGCGGCATCCCAACCTGAAACTAGATACCCCCCTTGTTCGGTCGCGAAGGTAGAGATGATTGAGGAGATCAGGCAATTGGACGCTCAGTCTGAATGGACTGTCCAGGAAGATATGCAGGTTGGGCTTCCCTTATGTATCGTCTCTCTGTTTAAAGAAAGTCCGTCTTCATTCTTCTTGTCTGCATACTGGCCTGTGGTTCACTATCGTCTTGAGTGCTACCTTTGCTCCTCTTCTTTCCTTTTCCTTTCCCAATTGGGGTCCGACATCTATTCTGTGGCAAAACAGCAATTTTAAATGCTGCTGCTTGTTGCAGATGCTCAAGCCACTGGGCCGTCGGAGAGCTCTTAAACGTTAGGAGATCTCGGAATTTTCAGTTATGTGCAAGCACTCTTTTACGAATGAGTCTGGAATCGTTTGATTTCCACTTCTGTAATCGCACTGTATTTATTTTAAATAAATTCATTCTAGTAGATCTAAAATGAATTTTGTTGATCCTATTTGGGCACAAGTCATCGAAACATTTTCCGTTACTTGAGTTTTTGTTTAAATTTATTTTACTTGGGCACGTTAAGTCCCGTCTTGCCAGGGTGGCGTAGCTGTGAGGAGTCACCTCCTCGTAAACATGCAATGCTAATGATGTCTTATGTAATAAGTTAAGTGAGGAAGCTATGCTTCCGCAACTAGTTTAAGTCATTCTTGTGTGGGCCTTCCAAGGTTCGAGTCGTCAGAATAAATACCTAAACCATCCTCTTGACTGTACTCTTCACACCCTCAAATTACCCAATGGTTTATGACACTCATATCATTCTGAACTCATTACCGCTCATAGAGACGCATCTAGTTATTTAGACTCCAAGTCTAAACCATAGTTCATAATTACTTAAGATCTCACAGTGGCCAAAAGGTGATACGAGCCACATGGAGTCTTGCATTTGATATTCTTTGTCTGTGGGAAATAAATCGTTTAGAATCCACTCACGATCACCTCATTCAGAAACTACAAAAGTGGGATTAAACAAAAATGATCGATTAGGTTAAATGGTTCATCGGTTATATAAAAGGAGGAAAATCAAGAAACGAGTACGTCTGGCCGTCCGGTCGGCCTTGGTTTTTCATTGGTTTAGCAAAAAGTTTAAAAAAATATGTGGAAGTAAAATACGATTAATTTTGGGATCGTTTGATGTCGAAAACTGTTGTATGCATTCGCAATATATTTATTTTGACTTAATTCAATCTAAAAGATATGAAAATCTAGCCTAATACATTTAATACTTCATTTCAAACATTTTGTTGGTCGCAATGAATTGTGCTCATTAGTTGACAAAATGGCTTCATATGATCATATATTTGGTACCATGCCCATTAAGCATAATATGGCTTAATTTGTTTTTTTATTTTGCTTTGGAATTAGTGTGTTCATTACATTATCATAAGAATATGCAATAATTAAAATATTTATGGAAAAATGAGTAATTTTGCAAACATGGCAGCAGCAGGCGGTTTGGCAGGCCCACGTTGCTAAAAACGATAGGGGTAGAAACATCAAAACCACGCAGTCTTGCATTTGAAATTTCTTGTCTATGGAAAATTATAGACGAATAGAATGCAAGTACAGTCAGCTCATTAAGCATAGAAAACAACGACAAGAAATGGCTATTGTCTTATTATTAAAAGCATTTATAATTGATTTTGTTACGTGGTTAATAAACTATTATAACGATTAAAAGTTGCTTTTAGTCACGTCACTTTGAATTTACACGATGCTGATTAGCAAGATTAAAGAGTTGGTGATTTTCTGTTCGATTAAATGATAATAAATTGATTGAATAAGTTTGTCGTGGGACGGGTTAATCATTTATATATGTAAGCTATATAATGAATTATTCATGACCGCCAAGCCCTCCTTCGTGCATACAAGCACTCATTATGCCGATTTACAGTAGGAACTTGTTATACTGGGTGTCCTTATAAGCGCGCACTCCCTATAACAGCGTTGGCTTTTCTACCCCAAAAATAATTTACATCAAATTTTAGCTTCTGTAATCAGTAACTTAAGAGCTTTTCTGCAGATGATTTCGATGATATTTTAATTTGACCACGAAATTGTGAAAAACTGATAGACTGCATCTAAATTAAACCATTTAGGCACAAAAAAAGATTTTTAGTAACTTTGCATGTATTTAAACGGGGGAGCAGAAGGTCAAATTTAGTGGTTTTACCATGGCGGCAATATTGCAAGAAAACGGTACGGCCGATTTTCGTGATTTTTTGCAAGTCAAAATAGCGACCAAACCCGTATGACATATTTTTAATTTAATTCAGCGCAAAAAGTTACCCCAAAATCACTAATCAACGAATTTTTAGTACACACACAGTTTGCATCGCAAAATTCCAAAGGTGCTAAAAATCGATCTCCTCACCACGGATTTTTTATAGGTTACTATTATGTTAATTCTGTTGTAAATCATGTTTCATATTTGTGTTCTCCGTGTGATTTGCTTCATTTTGAGTATAATGTCGACATGGTTGCGTTAAAAACTGGCTTAGCGGTACTTGGTGCGGCTGAAAGTGAATGTTAGGTCGAGTTTTAACAATTAAAAACACAAAATCCCTCCAGCTCCGTAAAATTGATAATCGCAAGGCTGCGGCCGATCTGCTCTTATTAATATAACGACCTTTTTGTATACAAAATAACGACCGCGGCTTTTCTGCCTAAAGAATAATATGACAAAATGTTGACTTTTAAAAACTTTTGTCTTTATAACGGTCAAATTTTGCTTCTTTAGAGTACAGACCGGTTATAACGAAAGTCTTTATAAGGACACTCTCTATAACGGCAGCAGATATTTTTTACCGCAGAATTAAATTTATATTAAGTCCGGACTAATGTAATTGTAATAAATAAACACGCTCTCCGTATAAGCACTACTTATTCGAATTGATATGACAAACCCAAATGTCCAGACATTACTTGCGAGGACTGACATGAAGAGAGAAGGTTCAAGGCTGCGGTCCTAATAATGAAGCAAAGTATGATATTAGCGTTGTGGACAATTTGTGTACTTCTCCCCTTTAACACCGCGAAATCGTCTAAACTTCAACGCCTTACATTCTCGGATCTTGTAATTTGGGAGCGGACTTTCCAGGACTGTCTATTAGTCATATTTACTCCAGGTCACCAAATTGATAACTTGAACCTATTGACGACGCCATTTGTATACGTGAATGCAGAACAGGTTCCAACAAATTGGCGCGTGAATGAGTATAGAATACAGCTTTTGAAAAGTGAAGTGTATCAAGATTATTTTCTAGATCTGTTGGAGCAACAATACTATGTGTCAACTTGTCAAGCCATGTTCCTATTCCGATCATTCGCATTGGAAGAGAAGCGTAGGCAATTTTATCATTTGTTTCCGCCTAAAAAATCAAAGCCATACGTAGTTTATGCTGACTTGCAACCAATTATTACACGGGGAGGCCTAAAAATTGCAAAGTATCTTATAGAGTCCTTCATCCAAATGGGTGAAATTGAAACCAGATGGTTTCATGTTATTGCTGTTCAGTATAGCGAATCCAATAGATCTAGGCTAAATGCGAGCATATCCGAATGGTATACGGCGTGTTATTTGTGCTTCAGACATTCCATTCGTTTAAAGAACATGAGCAAATATGTCCGGCTTCCGGACTTCAGGCAATACATTGACGACGTAACCGCTGTAGCCTTTCGCAACTACATCTTTTCCAAGGTTGGGACTGGTACATTTGAGTATAAAATCCCCCATGACTTGTTAAGCAATAACGTCAAACCATTTCTCGTAATGAGATCAGAAGTGTTTATACAGGATATTATTTTAAACCTCGTTAATAAACATTATTCCAATCATACATTTGGTAAAAATTTTAGAGAATTCAAAACGTCTGGCTTGGATATCAAACGTAATCTCGTTTTTCAATATCAGAAGACGCTGCCATCTCTGCCGGGCTTTTATCCCGTTAGAACCAGCTACATCAAATTCTTGACTTGCAGCGGAGTGGAGCATTACCTCAAGTACAGCATTTACAACAGTCCGTTTCAGGACAACGTATGGGTTGCAATCGGAATATCGCTCCTAACGTCTTGGGTGGTAATGAAAATAGTCACAAAATTTCGGAAACTCGACAACTTCGATACATTTTTACTCCCCTTGAGAGCGCTAGTGGAGAATATTGGAATAGACATCTTATGCACATCGGGTTCGTTACGTTTTAGAATCGTTTTCACGTCCTGGCTCCTTGCCTCAGTGGTTCTTACGAATGCGTACAGAGGGATCTTTACTTCTGATCTTACGGCAATTAGCCCATTTCACGGACCGAAAAATCTAGATGATCTCGAAAATATCCAGTTGCTTGTGTACTTTCGGCAAGATATGAGAACTTGGCTCTATTTGGACCAAACGTTCGAGGGTCATGGCTTCAGAATACCGATACACAAACTGTGGGAAAAAGCTCGCTGGATTAACTTGGCCGTCCCCCTGACAATATTGCAATCAGTCGCTACATCAGAGAGGTCAACAATATTTCCAGAAATACGGACAGATAAATCTCTGCAGGATAAGTGCAAACTGATTTTATCCAAGGTAGTGGTTGCGAGCATATTAATAAATGTTACAGTTGAGGACGAAATTTCAAGATGCGATAGAGTTGCGCTACTTGATTTTGAAAATAAATTGAGGAGGTTTCAAGTGCCGCGATGGCGCATTAAAACGATTAGACAAAAACCTTTTGTGATAAGCGAGGAAACAATTATTGATGGTAACGAAGTTGGATATTTTTCTACTTGACGGTACAGCGGCATGGATGTTCTTGGTTTCTTGGAACGTTTGGTTGAAAATGGTCTATACATTTGGTTGGAAAATACGTTGGATTCCCTTCAAGGAAGTAAGTATGATCTGGATAAATTGCAATATGGAAGTCAGGGCTACGATGATTTACGTACATCGTCGAACTTTGTTCAAACTCTTACGTCTTTGTATGGTTGGTTTGTAGTTTTCCTGATTATTGCATTTGTGGTGGATATGTTTATAGTCGTTGATGACGGATCTAATTTTGCTTCTATATAATGAAAATTTTATTTTATCTGTAGATTTGCATGACAATTTATTTGTTTACAGTAATTTAAGACTTACGTTGTAAGCCGAGAACCCAATTCTTTTGGTAACCTCACAAATATCAAAAACTCATAGTTTGCAGTCAATTAGACTCATTTTTGCACGAAACTAATTTTTTTTCACTCTCCATGCATTTAAATGGGAGCATCAAATGGTTTGAAAAGGCTTCAGAGAAGTTCCTGGTATAGGGACCACATAACTCATCCGATTTACATGACTCAAATGAAAGGAAATTAAATTCTCTAGGTTCACCCTCCTTGGATTTTTAACATCTTTATTCATTTCTATATTAAAATGTGTTATTTAATACTAACAATCTAATTTTTTCAACTTTGCAAACTTAATTAGCGACCAAACACAGTTGAAACGTTTTTTTTTCGAATTTAGCACAAAAAGTTATCAATGAATATTAATTTTTTATTTTTCATACTCTTTGTCAGGCAAATTTAAAAACCCTAGAAATGTACAAAAAGTCGATAATTGACTACAGTATTTGCAAATTTTTGACCATTAGATACACACTTTTAGGTTTTTTTGGACATTTTTAGGGTTTTTAAATTTCCCTGACAAACAGTATGAAAAATAACAAATTAATATTTATTGCTTCTAGGGTACCTTTTTGTGCTGAATTCGACAAAAACGTCTCACCTGGTTTGGTTGCTAATTTAGTTTGCAAAGTTGAAAAATCTAGATTTTTAGCACTAAATCACACATTTTAATTGACAGGAATAAAAATGGCAAAAATCCGAGGAAAGTTGAACCTAGAGAATTTAATTTCCTTTCATTTGAGTCTATGGTCATGTAAATCGGCTGAGTTGTGTGGTCCCTACCAGTAAATCCCCGGAAGCCTTTTTAAACCATTTGGTGCTCCCATTTAAATACATGGAGAGTGAAAAAAAATTAATTTTGTGCAAAAATGAGTCTAATTGACTGCAAACTATGAGTTTTTGATATTTGCGAGGTTACAAAGAAAAATTGGGTTCTCGGCTTACGAGGTGAGTCCGAAATTACTGATAAATAATTTTTGTTTTGTAACATTTAGTCTCTTGCCACAAACTGGTCTTACTACACTATACCAGTTTACTGTTCCTGTCGTGTATGTAATAAGTTTAAAATTTTTATTGTCAGTAATTTAACTAATTTAGTAATTTGTTAAATTTTATAGATTTCGGATCATTTGCTACAGCTTTTAAATTTTTAGTGATCCACGGAGCTTAACTTTTGAATTTGTCTATACGTGTGAAAGATTCCCATTTCATTTTCATAATCCATCGTCATAATTCCTTCTTTTTTACGTGACTTCCTCCTCTTTGACCTTCCCTCGCGTTTCCTACTTTTTCCCTTTTACTCTTTTGATAACGGGTCAAATATCTTTTCAAATTAAAAATATTCAATAAAATACTACCAATATTATGAATAATTAATGATGACCAGCACTTCTTCGTGCATAAAAACACTCATTTTTCGAACATTATTTGTAACGAGGGACATTTTTTCTTTTATTACGGTGGGATGGTCTAAAATACAACGCTTTACATTTTCGGATCTTATAGTTTGGTAGCGGAATTTCCAGAACTGTCTATTAGTCCTCTTCACGCCAGGCCACTTGATTGAAAGCTTGCACTTATTAACGACGCCATTTTTATACGTCAATAATTCAGAGGAGGTTCTGGAAAATTGGCCCAAACCGGTTTTTTCCTTTTGTTTTTTGAAGAAACAATACGATACGTCAACTTGTCAAGCCATATTCCTAATGTGCGCATACGCATTGAGGAATCATCGAGTAGAGAATGGCGGGCAATTTTATTTCTTACCACCTCAAAAATCAAAGCCTTACGTGTTTTGGCACACCCATGTTTACATTTACACACCCCCAGGACGTCGTTTATCAACATTATTCAAACAATACATTTCGTGTAAGATTTAAAGAAAGTAAAAATTTCCGCGCCGATCTGATGCATAATATAATCCTTAAATGGTAAAAGACGCTATAGTACCCATCCCTGGATTTTATCCTGTCAGAACTAACTATATCAAATTCTTGACGTGCAGCGGTGTGAGTATGAAGCATTACCACATTAAGTACAGCATTTCCAACACCGTTTCAGGACAACGTTTGGGTTGCACTCGCAATATCGATCATCACGTCTTGGATGGTCGTCAAGATAACATAACCGATATGTTGTCTTGTGAATTCTGAATAAATAGGAAAAAATAATTTACAGCAAATATTTATTATTATTTGAAACGTGTCCACAAGGCTTCACGATTTTCTGGCAGCAAATTATACAGGCAAATTGCATTTTCATAGGTTTCTAAACTTGATGGCGTGAAATTTATTCTAAGATATTCTTGATCCACTACAAATTGCGTATCAAGCGCAGGGATTTTGAGCTTGTTTGCTAGAATGCCGAGGAACACCTCATCGATGTACAAATGTTGAACATAAGCGGAGAGGAGATAAAATTTGGATACAGTTTTCTTCGACAAAATTATCAACGGACTTCGAACGTGAGCGGGAAACACGAGCGGTTCGTATTCTTCATATGTTAATATCATTGCGCCCTCTGAATAGGATCCTGTAATGGATATTTTATTATAATACAAAAGTTAGTACAAAAATTAATACAAAAATAATGCGAAAATTACCACAAAAATTAATTCAAAAACTAATACAAAAATTAATACAAAAATTAATACAAAAATTAATACAAAAATTAATACAAAAATTAATACAAAA